>JARHVA010002289.1:2440000-2675569 GCA_037957365.1 Torreya grandis | reverse complement strand
ACGTGATAGCCTTGTGCCAGTCAATATTAGATTAGGGAGAACTATATAATTTTGGTTCTATCATCTTGGTATAACTCATTCATGATATGTATGGGATGTTTTCCTAAGGACAAAAGATGATGGGACCTATTATACTCTTGAGTGCATAGATATATGATAGGGTTCCCTATGTATCGACTAGATGGGTTATCACATGTGGTCGATGATATGTTGTCTTGAATCATTTGATATAGGAATTACCATGTAGCATAGATTGTGTTTCATGTTCCATCATTTTAGACTATCACATGAGGGTAGATAGTATGGCAACCATTTACTCACTAGCTTCCATATGGCTTAGTTAGTCTAATATTTCTATATGTTTGATATAGGTACGTATCATAGGCAACTACACTTCATGGGTGGATCCTCAATTAGTGGATTACATACCTAGATAGTTGGGACTTCCCCATCTAATAGATCCTCTAATAGTGCTTTATTATTGGGCATAACATGCTAGATAGGTGAGAGGGAGAGGAGGTGGAGGGGAACCTATGGAGATACTTGTGATTAGGGCTTGGTGGGATAGACCATGGGCTAGTTGAACACGACAATAAGAGGCAATGAGGCAAAGAAAAAATGATATGGATGTGGATATATGGGAGGAGGAAGCATAACATTCACCAAACTAGGTGGTAAATACAATTATGAGCTCATTAGATATGAATACAACCATTGACACAAGGAGGCATAGGCACTAGTTGTTTACATAGGGGGATCCTACAATAGATCTAGGACATAGTTGATCCATGAGACTAGTGAGGAGAGGACCATGATGGGCTTGGGTGGTGACTCTTTAATTTTCCTTGATGCAAAGGCAATTGATGGATGAGGTGATCTATGAGTGAGTAGATAGTGAGACCATGATTGGAAATACCAACATTGGTGAGAAATGTTTTAATTTTTGTGTTAAGTTTTGAATATATAACACTAGTTACATTATTGATTATGATATATAGATGATTTGAGAGATGTCTCTCTCTATGTGTGTGTGTGATCTGATGCCTATCTAGTTTTTAGTTTTGTAGATCCTATGATATAGGATGTCATATGAGGATCCCTAGTTATGGCCACACATCATGACATTTTGAATGGGATGTTGGCACCATATGACCCTATCACATTGGATGATCCTGTAGTTATATCTACCATAACCTAGGTAGGTTGGTTTATACTACTAGGAAAGGTTGTGAGATATATACAGACACATGGTGATGGATTATATCCATTGACAAGGGTTAAACATGAGTCTAGTAGGCCTAAAATAACCAATAGGGATTGGAGTTAGAGAGGCCCAAGCTTGGCAGGCCTAAACATAGGAATGGGATGTGCACATGACAACTACCATCCAACTTGGATAGGTATAGGTCTAGGTAACCAATCTTTAGGGACATTTTGTTAGTTTGAGATCCCAGAATATCTCTTTATAGTGCATAATTTATAGAGGTCAGTCATAGGCATCCATGGGTAGCATGGCTAGGCCATATGATAGACATTATGGAGCACAACCTTAAAACTATAGATATTATATTTTGTACTTTGTATTATATAAAACACATGATACTTATACACACACACATAGATACATACATACATATATATATATATATATATATATATATATATATATATATATATATATATATATATATATATATATATATATATATATATATATATATATATATATATATATATATATATATATATATATATATATATATATATATATATTGATGTTGGTATTTTAATTATCTCTCATGATTTGTATTTGTATTTAGATTTGGATGCATGTATATATTTCCTTTATAACACATGTATTTATCTTTCCTTGTATATGCTATAGTAAATATGTTATGTATGTTTTATTTTATAGTATTATATGAGACATTGTTGAGGTCAACATACACCCATTTCTAGAAAATGGGGACCCTTATGTCAAAATGAGCAAATTTGTACCTTAAAATTGAAAATTAACTTGTTCAAAGTGTCACTAGCATGTTTACACATATTCTTTATTTGAAGATCATCCATACCTAATCTGGTTGGCATATTTGTTTATAACTATAATTTAATCTTACCTAAATATGTTAACATTGGATATATTTGTTTGTATATTATAGGTTTAATGGATTTCATTTGAGAATAAACATTTTTTTGTGATTCAATGTTAAATTGATCTTTTACTAGCCTTGGTCTATAATTGATTAATTGAGTTCATATTTGAATTGTTAAAACCCTAGTTTAATATTTTAACCTAGGTCCCTTTTGAATTAAATTTGAATTTGGTGGGAACTTTTATTTTTATACAGGAGAAATTATCATGCCATGGACTCAGATCAATTTTTTATCCTAAGGCTTAGTCATGTTTTTCAACATGACCAAACCTTAGGCTAAAAATACTATGTTTGGTCTCTTTTATGTCCCATGACACCTTTTATATCTTTTATCCTAGCATGGTCTAACTAATGTAGGGTCCCTTTTATATGTCCTAGATAAGTCATAAATATTTATCCTAAAGTTTTAAACCATAGGCTAAAACCTTATGAATTATCTCTTATTATTGATGGGGTCCTTTCTTATTATGTTCCTAATCTTGATCCAAAATATTTATGATAAGTCCCTTTTAATTCACATGGTCACTTTTAATATGTATTGAAATTAGCTTAATTATTTTATCCTAAGTTATTTATATATATCCTTGAGATTAAATATTGTATTTTTCTACAGGATCAATGACCCATGTTCAATCAGGTAAAGTTTGCTGAGATGAGATTAATCCAATGGAGTGTAACAAACTTTGACAATTCAAAACCCCAAGATAGTGATAAGTGTCACAAGTTCATTGAAAGGATTTTAAGCAGGCAATGATGGTGCATCCCTTAGATTGTGATCCAATTGTCCATGTTTGATTAGACAAGATTAATACAATGATGTGAGTGGACATTGAATTTTCAATCAAGCTTGAGAAAATGTGATATCACCAAGTGGCACACACATGAATTAGAACTAACCCAAAAATGACAAGTGGTAATCTTAGGAAAAAACCTGAGGAGGTGTTTAAAATTGATGATCATGTGGACATCAAACAATGTTCATATAGATGCCAAATCATGGGTATGTAGATATAAAAATTAAGCTCAAATTTTTTTTTTGATAAGGTGTTCAAAAATAATGGTCTCATAGACAATCAAATATTTTCATGCAGATGTCAAATGATGGAAGCATAGAAGTCAATTTTAAGATAGCCATTTGGATCCAAATAGTCTAAAGATATACAAACCACATTGATTCATACAAAAGGATCAGACGGTGTGAGATCAAAGATGAAATTTCAAAAAAGCAATGGTCATGTTTTGAATAATGACAATCAAGATGCCATGAGGATGCCATGAAAAATGCCACATCAGAGCCATGTTGGTGCACTATGTCAAATTAGAGACCTTGTAGACCTAGAAGATTCAAAAGTAGAGATCTTAGTCACAAAGCTCATGATGTTAGAAATAGATACCACCAATGGAGAACTATCAAAACCTTTAGGAGTGCCTTGTCAAGGAATGAAAACACTAATTAGACCTTATGAGCATTATAATTGAGCCAAGAGAGCTAAATGGTCACCTATGTTAAGATAATTCTAGCCAGAGTCCACTAGTAAGAATTTAATGGAATTTATAGTAATGAAGGGGGATCTCTCTAATGACCTTGAGAATCTTGAATATAGGATAATGCATGTATTTGGTAGCATCTGAGAATAATAAGGACCCTACAATAGTAACATGGGACTTCAACAACACAAGTGTCCCAAATATTAATGAATAAAGAATATTATTTATGTAGCTAAACATGTTCCACTTTAAAAGTGGAATATTTCATTTATAAAAGCATGCATAGTTTGTAAAACACATTTCCTATAGATCAATCCCTTATGGAAAGTCTAGTGTATTCTAGAACATTTGTGGAAAGGACAATTATCCTAGCATTTGTACTTTTTAATTGGATATGATGGATTGACACACTTCCTTGCATTATATAAAAGGACTGTTGTCAATTATAAAATAAGGGAGTTATTAGATCCAAATTGATTTATAAATTTTGAGCAATTAGTATAAGCAAATAATTCTACAAAGTCTATCCAAATTACTTATGTCTTTTGTTATTTTGGCTTCTCTCTCACTTGCTTGGTCTAATTTTCAGATTTGAATGGTTCTTACTGATTTTAGATGTGTATATTTAATGCAAAGTTTCTAATTTGTGCCAATTCTAGATTATTTGAAATTTATTAGGCTTATTTTGCTTTTTTCATTTCTTTTGCATTTGGGATAATGTTGTTTGCTTGTAGGAGTGAATCTTTAAAGTGAGCTTGGTTCCTATTTACATCTTTTCATACTTTCCTTAGACATTTTCCTGATGTATGATGTGATTTGGACTTATGTTTTTTCACTTCATATATTGTTTAAATGCATGCTTGGATTATATTTGAACTTTGTCATAATGTTTAGAATAAAGACTATCAACATCTTTCTTTTCTGCCCTACCCTTCTTTTTGCTCCTTTTTTAACCAAGGCCACCTTAGATTAAATTCATTGTAAATATCCATCTTATATTAGATTTTATCTTAGGTTTGATTTCATTAAATTCATAGATCAACTGGAGACCATGGTGGCTTCCAACCACCAAACATTATAAATATTGTGAAACAATCCATGTGCTTTACTACTATTCCACCAAAGATAGTAGGAATATCACAACCAAGTCATGCACTAGATTCTTTGGATCCTATAATGAAAAGTGTTTTTTAAACAATATTTGAATCTCTTGATACATTTAGGTGCATCAACAGGTAAAAATTGGTGCTAGAGGTAGGGCCTTCTAGTTATATATTTGGAAATTTGGTGTATCTTTTCTCATTTTGGTAAATTTTGTTCAAAGATTGATGTATTCTTCATATGTTTATGCTTATTTTTGTATATTTTTGTAAAAATAATTGATCATGATGGTTTTATACCAATATGTGTGCTTCCTTTAGATAAATATCAATGTTCTTTGAAGATCCATGGGTAATTATGGTAAAGATAACTTAAATCCAAAGCATTTTGAGGTTAGTAATAGCAGTTTTGTTAAAAGATTGATAGATCTTTTGTAAATTTGAGTTAATATAAGCTTAAACATGTAAATATCATTCATACTGATGTGCTTGGACATATATTTGAGATAATTTAGTTAAAGATCAATATCCTTTATTATTATTTATACATATTTGTGCAAAATTTTCATAATGTGTGAGTCTAATCATTGTTCTTTGCAAAGATGAGGCTTACACATCATATTTCAAATAGGGTTGAAGATTTTACAAGATGGAACTACCATAAGTAAGATCCTCTTCAAAGGTATGGCATGGTTAAAGGTTTTTCTATCAATGTTCTTGGCTAGGTACATGACTTATCTAGGAATCTTGATAGGTATTTACCTTATCTTATTCCTAAAAGTGTTGTTACTAATGAGGAACACATTAGGTTCTTGAAGGATGACTTAATATTTTTAAATATTGTTCATGAAGATGTTGCCTATATATTATTTCCTTTTACACTTAGAGATGGGGCATATGATTGGTTTCTTAACCTTCTTGAGGATTTCATTGTCAATTGGAATGTTTTTGATACTTATTTTGTTAATCAATTTGGAAATACCATCAATCCATATGTCCTTTATCAACAATTACTTACTATGAAGAAGGATTCAAATGAAACCATTAGAAATTTTAATGCTATGTTTCAAAAGATGCTTAATAAAACTATAGCTCCTTATAGACCTATCGAGGCTTTAGCTTTAGAGATTTATAAGGATGCTTTATATCCATTGACTTATGTGTTTATGAAAATATATATTAGAGTCATTGATACATTAGATTTATTCTATGATGAAGCCATGGTAATTAATGACCAAAGGTAACCCCAAGGTCAAATGGCATATGCCATTCCAAATGTCAATCTTAATTTGCCTATGTTGAATGTCATTTCTAATGTAAATCAAAATAAACCTTTACCTATGTTTCAAAATAGTAATATAAACTATAACAATGAGCCATTTTAAGTTATGAATGTTCCTAAAATAAACACTTGAGATGAGCCTTTAGCTAATTATTACAAGGTTCATATTGATGTTGCATGGTCATTTAGTTCTTCTGAGATATTTGTATCTTTTAGAACATCTCTTATGGTAGAGACCTATGATTTTCCATTTTAGGATGAAGATGAATTTGAGGATACTTTAGACGGATCTAATACATCGATCAAGGAGGAATACCCTATCCTTTTTTAAATAATATAAGAAGTTTCAGCTAAAATGAATGAAGTTCTTGAAGATGTCATTGTAATACTTGTGGATGAAGAAGATGAAAATGAAGATAATTCAATAGATCAAGAACCTTCATATGACTCCATAAAAAGTTCATTAATTTTTTATAAACATATTTTAGATGGTAAGATTCCAAATGAATCCCATATCCTTTTTGTTCATCATGATGAAGATGCCTTTTGGGATGACTTGGAGAGTTTTTGTGCAAAAATTGATAGTCCATTCCCACCTCATATGGAGATAGATTAATGTATTATAAAAAGTACTATTTTATCTATTCTTTAAGAAATAAATGATATTATATATATCCCCAAGCAAGAGGAGTTGGAGCCTAATGAAGACACAAATCCAAGCATACTAGCAGAATTTACAATACAACCATGGAAGGAGAATGAGACAATACATGATCAGTCTTTGAATGAAGTAAATCTAGCTTTCCTGATACAAGAGAGAATAATTTGGGAAGAATATGATTAGATATTGGATCCATATCTTCAATCCATGTACTTGATAATAGAGGTGGGAAACCAAGAAGCATCAGCCAAAAGACATAAGCATGCAAGTGCTCATATCCACAAAAAGGGGGCATTGAATGGAAGCAATCATGTTTAAAGGTTCTGTAGTAGAATAAATAATTTCCATTTGATCATGGAGGTAGGTTATTTTTAAAGTTAGTGTAGGTCTTTAGATTAATTTCTTTCCTATTTATTTCCTTCTTGTCCCTTGTTTGTAAATAATGTATGTATATATTTGTTTAATTTCTCTTGCTTTGTTTTCTAATTTTAACATTTATTTTTCAAGGCAGTCCTCAGCTTAAAGTTTAGCTAATTTATCAAAGATATTCTCAAATCAAGATTGTAGGTATGATATCTCAGTATTGGTTTATCATGGTTTGTTAAAATATGAGCTAGATGTTATGGTTTGGAGAAACTAGTAAGAACTAATGGTTAGGATAATTATTCCTTGAAATTTTGAACATTTTTCTAATCTAAGTTTGGTTTTAGGAAGGATTGCACATGTAGAGTGAAATATTGAATTATTAGGATATAATCATGCCTACACTTAATAAACATCATTACTTGGGATAAAGTTACAGCCAAGGATGATTGTCTAAAGATAAAACACTTGACCAAATCCATAAACCTAGTCAACTTGGTTACCAACCATTGCTAGAAGGTCAAAAAATGCTCTAAAAAAATACAAAAATAAGAGCTTATTACAAAATTAAATATCTTTTTAAGCAAAGGTGATTGTGGTAACCTCCATTAGGGCTATGGGAACTTGGCTAGTAGTGGAACAAAGCCTTAAGTGAAGCTAAATTCATCTCTATTAGGGCTATATACAACTAGTTGGTAATAGAGTAATTCCCAAGCATTCCCTAAGCTAAAGAATAGTTCTTAGTAAACATATAAATATTCTAAAATTCAATGTTAATGATTAATGTCATGAATCTAGAAGTTGTTTACCCAAATGCCATGGCAAATAGTAAGTGAAATCAAATCACACATAAAACATGACCGAGTTTTTATGTTTGATCCTAATTTTGTATGTGCAAGACTTTTTCTAATAATAGATTGATCTTAATTATGGTATTGGATCAAATGGAATGAATAAACTATTTATTCATCAAAACCAAATTCTCTAAATTTTATCATATTTCTATGTTTCCCCCAAAAGTCACCATTTATTGAGGTCAACATACCCCCATTTCTAGAAAATGGTGACCCTTGTGTGAAATTGTAAAAATGTATACCTTAAAATTGAAAATTCACTTAATCAAAGTGTCACTAACATGTTTTCACATATTAATTATTTAAAGATCATCCATATTGGATCTAGTTTCCATATTTGCTTATAACTATGATTTAATCTTGCCTAAACATGCTAACATTGAATATCTTAATTTGTATATTACAAGTTTAATGGATCTCATTTGAAAATAAACATGTTTTTATACTTCAATTTTAAATTGATCTTTTACCAACCTTGGTCTATAATTGATTAATTGAATTCATATTTGAATTGTTGAACCCTAGTTTAAGATTTTAACCTAGGTCCCTTTTGAATTAAATTTAAATTTGGTGGGAGCTTTTATTTTTTCATGGGAGCAATTATCCTGCCATAGACTCAGTTTATCCTAAGGATTAGTCATGTTTTTCAACATGACCAAACATTAGGCTAAAAATCTTATGCTTCATCTATTTTATGTCTTGTGACCCCTTTTTCTAATTTATCCTAACATGCTCTAACTAATGCAAGGTCCCTTTTGTATGTTCTAGATAAGTCATCAATATTTATCCTAAAGTTTTAAACCTATTGATGGTTCAAATTTCACTTTGTTTCTAACACCAACAATGGGAAGTTTCAAGAATGTGGGACTTGTAACTTGAAACAACCTCTAGATTTTTAAGAAGCTGGTCTCTTCTTTATATCGAGCGTATACTGGGAAAAGGGATAGGAATCTTAACAAAAACACAAATGCAAAGAAATAAAATCTAACTATGGTGATGTGCTTGAATGTAGTTTGACCCTTAATCTGAGCACAGTGAAACTATATGTAAGTTTCAATTACATTTAAGAGAAAACAAGGCATGATCAATGTAAAAGATGAAAATAATAGAAATAGAGGCTCACATCTTAGACTACTTTTACAGTGATAGAAAATATCAACAAAGGCATAGGATTCAATATTTTTATTAATTCTCCAGTCACATAAGAGGCACAAAAACATGCACAGTTACATAAACTTTCCAACTTAAGAAAATAGAACAAAGGCAAATGATATTCCTAATCATAGCTCTAGAAAGTCTTAAAAATCTTGACAATAATCCCCTCAAAAAATTCTCTCTAGATTCTCCTCCTTTTTTAAGTGATCTCTGCACCCCTATTTATAGCATCAAATCCACTCTGGATTGTCTACATGTTCCCAATCTAATGGTCCAACTAAAATCTAACTGAACTAGAAGTGTCTAACATAAGATATTTCTTGGATTCTAAAATGCTCTATCTTTCAAAAATTCATTAGCTAAAACAAATACATAGGATGCTCCCTTCTATTAAATGGAAGAGGACACTTGGCCAGTTCCTTGAAAACCTTTTTATTACTTAGGAAACACTAGAGAGTGACACTTGGTATGTTCCACAACCTTACCAAAGACACACAGTGCTCTCCGCTTTACCTATACTCTTATTGTATCTTCACTTAGAAGTGTTTGGTTTTTGACATCTGTCACCATCCGCTTCTCCCAAAACTTAAACTTCTATAGAAAATGAGACCCAAAACAATTCTTGCTAGAGCAACTTCAAAAAGAGGACAAGGACATGTGGCATTTTTTGGTTATTCTTGACAAAGGACACGTGGTGATTTCTGCTACCTTTAGCTACCTTTTATGAAACCTATGGAAGGTGACACGTGTCCATCTCCGCATTGCCATGTCTATATTATAGAAATAATTGGGCCTCATTTCATATTTACATGGACAACGATACTTGATAGCTTTTGCTTGCTTCAGAAATAAAACCTGAGACGCACCACATTCTTTACTATATCAATGAATAAAATGAAGATAATTCAGAGGTTGACACGTGGTGGCTTCTACTCTCTTTAGCTGGGATACATGGCATCTTCCATTGATTTTTAGAAAAGTAAATTGAAACCTTCTACGATTGCCACTTAGCACCCTTCACCTAATCCTGATACTTAGCTTATTGAAACTTTCCACTTAAAAGAGATTTGAAATGTGGATGCTAATATGAAATGTGGATGCTGACACTTGTTGCATTCCACTGAGTTATTATGAGATATGTGGCACGTCTCGACCAACTTATAGAAATTATGAAAGGTGCCTCAGTCGATGACACTTGGTAGCTTTTGATTGACTTCAACACTTAGAGAAAAATGAGGCAAAAAGAAAATCAAGCCCAAGCTCTGAGTCAAAACTTCACCATCTTGAACCAAAGTGTGTAGGGACAAAATTTTGTAGTGCGCAACTAAAAATTAGAATGAAACCTAGAGTATTTTTTACTCTATAGTTATTGGTGACCCCAAGGGCTTTTGAGCCTGCTTAAAAAGAAACCACAACTCCTGCTTGATCAAAATGTCAAAATTATAGCTTCAACAATGTTGTTTGATAGGTAGACCACTCATCATCAGATAACCCCTGCTTATTCTACAATTCATTGAAGGCTAACTCAAGGTTAATAATATCCCTATGTGAAAAATTCTGAAAAATCTAAACCATAGCCTTCAATTTAAATTCAAGCTAGGAAATAGGAATCAAAATAGCTTCTACTTTAGGGACTGATGAATCATCCCTTAAATCCTAAAAAGCTATCTGATCATTCTGCTTGGCCAATAACAAAGGTTCAATTTCATCAACCATTAGCACCATGTTGTCATCAGGAAATAGAGAAGGAAGACCTAATTATACTATGTCTTTAATGTGATAATTCATTTCACTAATTCCTTATTTCATTATATTTAGGAGCTCTTTATAATTGATGGATGCAAAGTTGCAACTAAGAACCTCATTCACTCGCTTAGCAATGACCATCTGTTCTCAATTATTGCTGCTGACAATGTTCCATCTGTTGCATTATAAAGCTTTTGTAGCAACATTTTAGAGTCTAATACTCTCCCAAAAACTATAGTCAGAGTGTTTACAACTGAATTCTACACCTTTTTGCACAATTTCTATATATTTAGTAGAAGGTGAGAGAAGGCTTGAGCTGAATAATCTCTGAAGAGATTCTCTTCCACATTGATTCATATAGCTCCTTCACCAGATTTAACACTCTAACATTCTTTGACCTATTGGCCAACTCCAATGTCAATTGGTCTACTCTTTATTGCTCAGATTGAAATTGGGCTTGTATAGCTATGGTATTATTCTGTTCAGCTAGCAGCTTCTATTGCAATTTAGTAACTTATAATAGGCTTTCCTCACATTTTCCTTGTAATGCTATTTTTTCTCACCTTAGGGCTGTAATTGCATCTTTTACCTACATTAGTCCTACTTTTAAGGAATCATTTTGGGCCTAGATCACCTGGTGAGTCTGAAGGGAAACAGTCTCTTGCAACTATTTATTTAGACTCTCTATTTCATTATCTTTTCTATCAATTTCTATGGTCAAACTACTATAGTTTGCCTTCTCCTTAGCTAAATCAGCATTCATCTTCTATAGCTTCCTTGATGTTTTCAAGTAGTCTTCAACAACTACATAAGTGGATTCGGTTAGCAACTCAATTTTGTCTTATGGCCTGAATAGGGACATGTCTATGGCCACTGCATTCATAGTGTAGTCTTTTGGTTGCATCTACTCACTTGGCTTGATGACATTTGGTGACAAATGAGTCACTATCAGTTGCTACTGAATTGGGTCAAATTGTGACCGTAGATGAGGTGTAGCCAAGGCTTTATTTTCCTTGATCTTCTTTTCTCTCTTCAGGCTTCCCTCACCTTCATAACATCGTCTACTTGAGTTTGGAAGGTAGAAGGAGAGGCAATATGCCCACCCATAAAAAGATGTCCTTGTGGCAAACCATATGGAATAGCCAATTGTTGGCTATGGGAAATCTAATGCGGTAGCTTCTTGGGAACAGAGGGAGAAAAGTGAGGCAATTTTAAGGCTTGAGTAGGGATAGATGGGGTGAAGTGAGAAATGGGCACGGTGGAGGTGGCAGGGAATGCCATATGGCTAGATGAAAGCATCATGCCGATAGGAGAAGAAAGAGACTGAGAAGGAGAAGGTGGAATGATACTTACCTGAGGAGCAACTATAGTACTTTGTAATTGGTTTTGTGAGAGTTCTACCCTCTCCTCAGTCTCAAGTTGAAACCTCAACCTTTTTTATTTCCTTGGTGTTTCTTCTTCTAGTTGTGCTTATTTTTCTCTAACATCTACCACTATTGTTAGTGGTGCTTGTGGGGAACTGGGAAATTTAATAATGACTATCAATGGGGAAGCTTTTGGTGGTGAAGGTACCACACTCTTTTGTCTTTTCATGATGCTAAGAGATTGTGGCCAAATTGTTACAGCGACTATAGCTATGATTTCCTTTGGGGCTTGTGACTCATGGCTTGATTCTACTCTGGGTTTTGGCTCTACACCCTATGTTAAAAAATTTCTTATGTCAGGGCTAGATACAAGGGATATATGGCACTCATCCCATAGTTCTTCTCATCTCTCATCTTAGTCCATGTTCCCAAAAGAATGAGTTGTCTAACAAATTTCTTGCCTATATTTCCAATAGGCTTCTATTTTCTCAGTATCCCAATCTTTATTATTTAGTGTCCTTCTTAAGCTAGAAGTCATTCTAACTTTAGGATAAAAGTCCCTCTGCTTAGCATAGAAAGTTTGCCATGGTCTATTTTGTGGAAGGGGCAAATCTGTTAATTCAACATAAAATCCAAGAGCATCTTCTCTAGGATTTTTCTTGTTTTCCCAAAAAGGATGACCCTCATGTCCAATCCTAGTTACAACCCTATTATTCCTTATCTAAGAAGCTATGAAACCATTTGGGTCATATATCCATTTATCTTTGATTAGCAAGAAACCCAAGAAGGCTAGCTTTCTAAGCAGCATAATCTCAGCATCTCTGGCTTTTAGTACCATGCTATTTGCCATCCATGGGAGGTCATACATTTTCCTCTTCCTCTTCCTTGAGCCATATTCATTATCTACTATAGACACCTACCTGATGAACTCTAAGAATGCTAACCTAAGAGTCAAAATTTTAGGTAGCAACATTAGTTCCCCATAAAAACCATGGACTCTAATAATTGTATGGTGGGATCAAAAAAAGAAATCATAAGGAATTGGGTAATTAGCCAAAAGGTTTGAAACACTTGGAAATAGTCTATTCATAACTGGTTTGGGGCTAAGGTGATAAAAAGTTGGGGTAACAAATAGTTCCCAGAATTCATATGGATCACTAGTTTTTGACAAAATATGTGTCCATGCAAACACAGGAGTGGTCCTTTAGAGATCAAAACTTGGGTCGTACATATCAAGATGCATATGTTGGGAAAAGATGTCAGAGTTTTGATATAACATGAGGTGAAACAAATAATAAGAGTACATGAAAACTCCTTTTGATTTGAATTGGAAAATTTATTCCACCATGGAGTATGCAATCTGCTCAGAGAAATCAAGCTGATACTCTTGAGTCTTGTTGATGGTCTTCAGTCAAAAGAGGATAGCCATTTTTCTGCATAAACTGCCATATCATCCTTCATGCTAAAGATGAAAGCCATCATAGACAATGCATCTTGGCTGGCTTGTGTAAATTGGGCTCTTGCTATAGGCAGTGTTGGCACAGTAGTATCATCATCGCCCATTTGCAAATCAGATCTTAAGAACATCAATTGAGTATTGATGTTTGCCCACATTCTTTGCATTTTAGAAATAGTGGGAAATGTAGCTGTCTTATCATGATATAGGGCTAACATGTCCCTGATAGCCTATAGTGTGATTTACACCGTGAATGGACCCCGTTGTATAGTGTTTGAGGGTGCATGGAACAAGTCTGTGCATATTTTGACCAAGTCAGGGCATGGATGCACACTTGGGATAATGAATTGTGCCAATTGTGAAGTCCATATCCTCATTACAAATGTCTCATATTGCCCCACTCTGGCCCTCTGAACACACCTTTGATGTGCCCCTTCTCTAAGAGTTTTGCTACTAGCTCTTTGAAGAATAGGGTCCATGAATCCATCTACATAATCTCTTATCTTTGCTAGGTCACTTGCTTGACCAACTTCAGGGATTCTAGTTTGTGGGTAGGTCTTCAATGGTTGTGCGAGAGCTGAAGCATATGACTTGCTCGTAAGAAACTTATCAAGGGATTCATACATCCTAGCTCCTTATTGCAAAGACTGTCTTCCCTCCATCTCTATATCTATTCTATGATAACTAGTATGAACTTTTGCAAAATAGAAAGCTCTTTCACTTAAGTAGGTTTACAAGGAAATGAAAATGCAAGTAGAAAGATATTTTCTCACAGATGCAGGAATGTTTGAGAAACTATAAGCTTTAACTCTTGCTAGGAGGTAATTATTGACCCATCAAGTCTCAAAATGGCATTAAACTTGGATAACCATTAGCAAATCTTACTCAATCTTCATGGGACAGCGAGATAGACACGTTATGCAAGTGGTAGTGCAAGGTACCTTGGATATTTCTAAATATTTGGGAGACATTCAATGTATTGAGAATTTTTGAAAATTTTGAAAAACTTTGAGTTGTTGCTACACGTTTAAAGAACACTTATTTAAAATAAAAGTGAGAAAACAAAAATGGGAAAACAAAGCAACATGAAAAGGGGAAACTATCTAACTATAATACATTAACCAAGTATCTTTGTCTCCCTCCTAGATCAAAGGAAGAATTTCTAAAGTCTCCTTCATGACAAGATGACTTATGTTGCCAAACAATTTGTTGAATTGGATGTAGCTCTAGTGACTTGCTTTCTTTGTATCCCACATTGATTGGCCTGCATTTGAGTGAGTTTGAGTCAAACATGCTTCCAACATATATAAACTCTTCTTGTTCTTGGAAGCTTGTCGAATGCCGGTTCTTGATACTGGCATGTCTTATCAAGAAATTAATGACTATTTGCTCATCAACAAAAACCCTTTGATATATATCATTTATTGGCTTATATCCTTTTGCCTCAAACTCAGGTTCTATTGCATGATCATCCTCTTTAATGATGTCAAAATTACCAACCTCTTGAAAGGATAATTCTAAAAGTTTGCAGTAATTTTGCATATGTCATTGAGTCTCAATGCTATCTTTTTCATCTGCAACTAGCTCACAACCTCCTTGAAAAATAATATAACCTGACCCAATGATTTCAAACAAATCATTCAAATCATGATCAAGGAAATGTCCATGCTCCTCCACATCATCTTGCAAAGTATGAAGAAAGTCAAAAATTATCTCTTCTTCATCAGATATTAAGGCATACACTTGTGACTCCTCACTCAGAATATGGAATTCATGTTGAGAGACTTGAGGATAATAGAAGATGTATCTTTTGAATTTTCTTCCTTTAAAAATTTGGGATTTTCTGATTTTCCTCAAATATGACATAAGTGCCTAGACCAATGGAGTCATAATTTCCATATGGGTCACTTTGCATCATAGCTAATAAATGATCATTTTCCTCTTCTTGATCATGTTCACTCCATTCACCTAACTCCTCAACAAAAACCCTTTCTTCTTTATTCATCATAGCATGAACTACCTCTAACTTTACAATTGGTTCATTGCTGATGTGATCCTTACATAATGGCTCAGATAATATCTTCATCCTTAAACCATATTTGGTTCTTAGGATGAGGTGAGACCAATCAAGTGACATATATCCTCCTATTTTGTCTATAAAGTCTCTTAATAAACATAGGCCAAAAACAAGAGGTATGTCTATGACTACTATGTCTTGATTTACAATTATATTTAGAGTAGACTGAGATCTGGTTACTGGTCCACAGCTCTGACTCCTCATAGCTCTCTGGTTCATATAGTCTTGAAAGAAACTTCAATATAGTGTCCCATCGGGCATGCCAAAAACTATTGATGGTTAAAATTGCACTTAGTTTCTAACACCAACAATGGGAAGTTTCAAGAATGTGGGACTTGCAACTTGAAACAACCTCTAAATTTTTAAGAAGCTAGTCTCTTCTTTATATTGAGCGTATACTGGAAAAAGGGATAGGAATATTAATAGAAATACAAATGCAAAGAAAGAAAATCTAACTATGGTGATGGACCTAAATGTAATTTGACCCTTAATCTGAGCACAATGAAACTATATGTAAGATTCAATTACATTTAAGAGCAAACAAGGCATGATCAATGTAAAAGATGAAAACAATAGAAATAGAGGCTCATAGCTTAGACTACTTTTGCAATGACAGAAAATATCAACAAAGGCACATGATTCAATCTTCTTATTAATTCTCTAGTCACATAAGAGGCATAGAAACATGCACAATTACATAAAATTTCCAACTTAAGAAAATAGAACAAAGGCAAATGATATTCCTAATCACAGCTCCAGAAAGTCTAAAAACTCTTGACAATAATTCTCTTAGAAAATTCTCTCTACATTTTCCTCCTCCTTTTTTAGGTGATCTCTGCACCCCTATTTATAGCATCAGATCCACTCCAGATTGTCTATGTGTTCCCAATCTAACGGTCCAACTGAAATCTAACTGAACTGGAAGTGTCTAACAGAAGATATTTCTTGGATTTTGAAATGCTCTGTCTTTCGATAGTTCATTGGCTGAAATAGATACACAGGACATTCCCTTCTATTAAATGAAAGAGGACACTTGGCCAATTCCTTGAAAACCTTTTTATTACTTAGGAAACACCAGAGAATGACACTTGGCATGTTTTGCAGCCTTAAAAAAGACACACGGCACTCTCTGCTTTACTTATACTCTTACTGTATCTTCACTTAGAAGTGTTCAATTTTTGACATCTGTTGCCATCTGCTTCTCCCAAAACTTAAATAACTTCTATAGAAAATGAGACCCAAAGCAATTCTCACTTGAGCAACTTCAAAAGGAGGACAAGGACATGTGGCATTTTACACTTATTCTTGACAAAGGACACGTGGTGATTTCCACTATCTTTAGATACCTTTTGTGAAACCTATGGAAGTTGACACGTGTCTATCTCCACGTTTCCCTATCTATATTAGAGAAACAATCAGGCCTCATTTAATATTTACATGGACAACAACACTTGGTAGCTTCCACTCGCTTTAAAAACAAAACTTGAGACCCACCACAGTCTTTACTATATCAGTGAACAAAATGAAGATAATTCAGAGGTTGACACGTGGTGGCTTCTGCTATCTTCAGTTGGGATACATGGTGTCTTCCATCACTTTTTATAAAATCAAATTGAAACCTTCTGTAATTACCACTTGGCACCCTTCACTTGATCCCAATACTTAGCTTGTTAAAAATTTTTGCTTAAAAGAGATTTGAAATGTGGATGCCGATATGAAATGTGGATGCTAACACTTGTCACATTCCACTGAGTTACTATGAGATATGTGGCACATCTCGACCAACTTATATAAATCATGAAAGGTGCCTCTGCCAATGACACTTGGTAGCTTCCACTTAAATTTGACACTTAGATAAAAATGAGGCAAAAAGAAAATCAAGCCTGAGCTCTGAGTCAAAACTTCACCATCTCAAACCGAAGTGTATGGGGACAAAATTTTGTAGTGTGCAACTGAAAATTAGAATGAAACGTAGAGTATTTTTAACTCTACAAAACCCTAGGCTAAAACATTATGAATTATCTCTTATTATTCATGGGTTCCTTTTTTATTATATTCCTAACCTTGGTCTAAAATATTTATGCTAAGTCCCTTTTAATTCACATGGTCACTTCAAATATGTCTTGAAATTAACTTAAGCCATTTTTCCTAAGTTCTTTATATATCTCCTCCAGTTTAAATATTGTATATTTTTGCAAAATCAATTATCTATATTTAGTTGAGCAAAGTTAATCTAATGACATGAGATCAAAATGAAAAATTAAACATTAGAACCAATCTCACTCAACCCTAAGGATCATGATCAGATAGTGCTAGTTTGCTTAGATGAAATTAATCTAATGAAGCATAATAAACTTTGACAATTAAAAGCCTTGGGATAGTGACATGTGTCATGAGTTCATTGAAAGGATTTTAAGAATCCAAGGGTGGCACATCCCTTGGATCATGATCCAATGGTATGAATTTTCTCTAACAAGATTAATCCAATGATGCGAGTAGCCATTGACTTTTCAATCAAGCTCAAGAAAATGTAAGATCACCAAGTGGTACACACATGAAGCATAATGAAACTAGAAATGCCAAGTGGCAAGCTTATAAAAAGTCTTGAGGAGGTGTTCAGAGTTGAAAATCATGCAGATGTCAAAAAAATTCATGTAGACATCAAATGATAAGTATGCAAACATCAAAATTAAGCTTAGAAAAAAGTTATGATAAGGTGTTTAAAATTGATGGTTACATGAACATCAAATGATGGGAGTGTAGATGTCAATTTTAAGATAGCCATTTGAATCCAAATAGTCTAAATATCTATAAACCATGTTATTTCATACAAAAGGATCAGATGGTATGAGATCAAAGATGAATTTTCAAAGGTAACGGTCATATTTTGAATAATGATGAGCAGGATGCCACAAGGATGCCATGGAAGTGCAACATCAAAGCCACATTGGTGTAGTATGTAAAATTGGAGACCATGTAGACCTAGAAGATGCAAAGATAGAGATCTAAGTCATGAAGCTTATGATGTTAGAACTAGTTTCCACCATTGAAGCACTATTAAAACCTTCAAGAGTTCCTTGGCAAGGCATGAGAACCCTAATTAGACTTTGTGATCATTATACTTACTCATGTCTTTTGTTATCCTATCTTTTCTCTCACTTGCTTGGTCTAGTTTTTAGATTTGAATGGTTCTTATGGATTCTAGATGTGTATCTTAAATGTATATTTACTAATTTATGCCAATGCTAGCTTAGTTGAAATTTATTATGCTCATTTTATTTTTTTCACTTCTTTTACATTTGGGATAATGTTGCTTTCTTGTAGTAGTGAATCATTAAAGTCAGCCTGGTTCCTATTTGCATCATTTCATACTTTATTTAGGTGTTTTCCTAATATATGGTGTGATTTGGGCTTAATCTATTTCACTTCATTTATTGGTTAAATGTATGCTTGGATTATATTTGAACTTTGTCATAATATCGAGAATAAGGACTAACAACATCTTTATTTTCTACCCTACCCTTCCTTTTACTCCTTTTTTAACCAAGTCACCTGAGGTTATCTTCATTATAAATATCCATCTTAGATTAGCTTTTAGCTTAGGTTTGAGAATGGTTTACTTTGATTAGCACATATATTGATCAAATTCACAAATCAACTAGAGACCACAGTGGCTACCAACTACCAAACATTATAGATATTATGAAACAATCCATGTGTTTTACCACTATTCCACCAAAGATAACAGGACTATCACAACCAACAACTCATGCACTTGATTCTTTTTATCCTAAAATGAAAAATATTTCTTAAACACTATTTGAACCTGATGATAAATTTAGGTGCATCAATAGACACATGCATGGTAAAAAATAAAAAGGCAAAAATAATTTTAAAAAGTTTAAGTATTCAAAACAAATATAATACAAACTACATCACGATGGGAAATGTGTAACAACAAGAGATTAATAATTTTAATAAATCAAAGATGGTAAAAAGGGGAACAAATGTTTTCAAACCATGTAAAATATTTTCACCAAATTAAAACAAACAAAATCACACTAAATCATATTGAGAAGTATGAAAATATTGTAATAAAATGGAAGGCACATGAAAAAAAAATGGTATAAAAACAAAATAATTAAATCAATCAACCATACTAAATCAAACTAGGAAGTATAAAAATAAAAATAAAATGTAAAAAGAAATTAAATTAATCATACTAATTCAAGTTGGGAAGTATGAATTTTTTTATAAAATCATTGTAAGCATACACACAACCAAAAGATAAGAAGATAAAAGTGAAATATTGATGAAGTAAGAAAAAAACATACTAAATCAAGATAGTAAGTATGCCAATGATGTGTAACTCATAATCAAACACTACTTATCTCAAATTTGATGGATGTAATTTCATTATGGCTTGGTTATAGTAGGAACTGGGTATTAGAATATTTTTTGAGGAGGGCTTGGTATTATCCATGGTCTTATATTACAACTCATAAAGGTAACAAAAATGAGGTGGAAACAACTAGGGAATGATTTTAAAATGTGTTTTTAATGTGGTAATTTGTGAGGAAGGGCTAGTCTTATCCATGGTCTTACACTATAAGTCATAAGGGGAACACTAATGATGTGAATGGTAATAATTAAATGTTTTATTATGGTAATTTATGAAGAGATTTTGGTCCTATCCATTTTCTTATACTCAAAATCACAAAGGGAAACCCTAGGGTGAATGATCAGTTAACAAAATAATATTTCTCAATGGAAAATATTAAGAATGTTGTAATGAAAAGGGAATGTAAAAATCATGACATATTCGTCTATGAGAAGACCTTACAAAACATGAGGCATAATAGGTACAAAAGGAAGACACTAAGAGTCTAGTGACTATCAAAATACAAAGGATACCTTTTCACAATTAACACAAAGTTGTATAGTAAAATAGGTGAGATACTAGGATCAACTCATGCTAGTTATATGAGATAAAAAATTCAAATGAACCTACCTTCCCACAATATATTCCCCATTCATTAAGACCTCTTACAAAGTGATTAGTCTACTATGAATATTGGGTACTTGTGTGAGAAAGTAGGTAGCACTAAAAGATTTTTTATTCTCCTTTCCAAATCTATTTGCCTATCACACCCTAATAGACTTTGACTCTACCTTGAGGCCAACTATGGAGTTTGAGTTTTGATTAGAAATAGGAAATGTGATATGAATCACATATTTTAGTGTGATTTGTCTTTTGGAATTGTATGTTACCTTTTATATCATTGAATTTATTTAAATGATTTAGATTTTAACTTTTTTTAATGGCTTCTACGATTCCTCCTCCATATGGATTTGGAATAACCAACATGAGTGATATAAGTTATACAAATTAATTACCTTTAGACTTTGGTTAAAGTAAGCTAAGTATCTAAAGTATGATTGACTAAACACTTAGACTTACCTATGAACTAGCATATAATCTCAAGTGTCAACTGTATGTAGGCTTAGTATGTGACAGGAATATAAAGTAATAAAGGGAGATCCAAAGTAGATAGGTAAAATATAAGTATAATTAGACATCTTGGTTTATAACTAATCATATGGCAGATAAATAATTACTAATGGGATCAAGGTTTGTATAACCAAGTCACAATAATAATTATCTAAGTTTTAATTGAGATAAGGTAGAAAATAATCATTGAAAAAGAAAAGAAATCCATGAAAGAAGTTAACTCATAAACATAAGTGTGAAATCATGGAAGGAGTGATAAGAATCCAAAATAAAGAGAAAGGTAAAAGAAACATATAAACACATAAATAATAATATAAATATCCATGTAAAATAGATAGGTGAAACTAAAGTTAACACATAGTCAAGTGTATAAGATATATAAATTGGATCACAAATCCAATCTAAAATCAGAATGAACAACAAAGTGAAACAACACCATGTTGTGTTCACAAATACTAATATATTTTCCCACAAATATTACCCATAACATATGAAACATCTCTATGAATATGGATCATAACACCAACTAGAGTCTCATCAATTCTTATTGAAAGCTATGTAAAAACTTCTCTCTAAATCCCCTTAATAGAAAATGTAGGTATAGCTAAAGGATTATGCTCATGAAGGATCTCCTACATATAATACTCAAGTAGAGGAATAGGTGACTGAATAGGAATGGTGTCCTCAAAGTGAGAAAGAGGCACCATCGATGGAGAAGGAAGTTCTATCGGTGAAGAATAAGGATCCTTCATATGTGGGTGACCTATGGAAGGAGGAATAGTTGATGCATGTATCAACTGAAGGTGATCACAAAGGTGGTGCTATATAATATAATTTTTTTTGATATGATGGGTACCAAACTAGTGCTAAAGATAGTATACCTACCTATATTTAGGGATATACTCAAGTAACAAATTCTGAGGATCTATAGCCTTGTCTTTGGGCTCAAAAATGGTGGGACACAATGTGTCAATATACTACAAAAACATCTAAAAATGAGTGGAAGAATGGTTTTTAGTCTCATGGAAGTGATATATATGCTTTTTAGTAGACTTTGGGGGCCTACTAATAGAATAGGTATAAGGAAAAGATAGGGATGGTTGATATAACTAGAAACCTTTGGTTTAATGACTAGCAACTTTGTGGATATCACAATAAGGTTGATCGAACCATTAAGAGGGTATTGGATAAAGTTATAAAAAAATAAGAATCCCATCACCAAGGAAAGGTATGTATGAAGTAAAAACTAGAATAGGTTCATATGAAGGTGAATTAGAAGTATAAATAAGATAAGGCTAAGCTAAAGGTAGAGAAGGATTAAAAACTAGACTAGGCTCAGCTAAAGGTGAGGTTGGTTGTCTAGAAGTCTTAAGAGTAGTAGCTAGCATCTCTAGGGGAAGTAAACAAGAAGGATCATAGTATCTAGGAAAATTGTAAGGACTGATCATGGCATGATCCATGAGGATGCTTGTAAGAGTCTCTACTAAAACTAAAGGTGTAGGATATGATCACTCCATCTCTACCCTGTGAAAAATAAGAAAAAGACTAGAATTAGGTACTATGAAGGAAAGAATTCTAAAAGATGAACAAAAAGATGGAAATAAAGAAGTATGATATTGAATAATATTTACATTTCAAGATTTTATAAGTTCACCTAAAAACTGGTTATCTAAATCATAACCATCATCATCATTAGGCATATACAAGTCAATGGTACATGTATGTATTACCTTATCATCAAAAGTCACATAATGGATAAATTTTCTAGTATTAGCTAAGACCACAAGTATATCATAAATAAGAGTTTGATGGGATTGAGGTTGTAAAGAGGGAGGAAGTTGGGTGATGATATGAGGGGATAGATCGAAAAAATTTATTGTGAAAATAATCTAATTTGGTTCATCATCATTAAAATCTAGGAGTTTAGGTGGTATATTCCTAACTAGTTTAGGGTGACCAATGTAACCTCAAGATATTGGGAAAAGGTTCAAGGGTAGTAATTTTAAACACACCATGTTTTTGGAATTACTTGAAATTAAAAGGGTTTGTGTCTCCTTGAATCTTGTAAATATCACCATTATGGGGGAATTTGATACATTGGCATGAAAATGAGGTGATAGACCTCATATGATGAGTCTAATATCTACCAAGTAAGATGGTATAAGAGATGACAGTTAAAGATCATAACTTTCACATGGATAGTGATAGGAGGGACTATAACTAGAATCCATACACAACCTAGAGAAGGCATTTTCCCAATATTGTGGCCTTGACATGTGATACATGTTGACTTGAGATTACATTTGGAATATCCAAGTGTTTTAATGAAATTAAGGGAGACAATGTATACCTAAACCCTCATCAATTAAGGTATACTTAACTTGGGTATCACTAATTTGGATGCAAATGAATTGAGGATCATCCACACAAATAAAAATCTCATCTGGAGTCATGGGAGTGATAGGAAACTTAATGGAAATATAAGTTTCCACTATTTCATCAACATGTATGGACATATATTTGCATTGATGAAGGATAATATCTTTGGATACAGATAAACTAGCTTTGTGTCCTTCTAGAGGAGGATGAGGGATGTTCATTTAAAACATAAATTACATTAGATGGTTTTGATTATAGGGGGAAATTTTCATTAATTTTAGGAAAGGTATTAGAGATGGGAGATGATAAAGTTATTCAATGGGGTTGTATTCAACATATCCCATGGGGGGATTTCTAGATATAGTTGCATAATATTGAAATATCATATGAAGGAGGGTTGGAAGTGAAATGAAACTTGTGATGGTAAGGTGTAGTTGGTTTGGGTTGAGGAAAAATAGGTTGATTGACTTTAGGTGGTGGGGTGGTTGATTAAGGTATTTCTTATGGTTGGGTTAAATAAATACTATTAGAAGGTTGGGGAATATTTTATAGGTGTGTAGATGTTCGAGGAAGAGTAGAGATAGTGTGAGAGGTATGATGAATTTGATTTGTTGAAAGTGGTTCTTGGAAGGTTATAAGGTCCTCTTGCCCCAAATCCATTAGATGAGATAGGGAAGTGTCTTGAATGACATGGAATGTTTGAGAAGTTTGGTGCATGGGTGTTGGATTGGTATCAATAAAATCAACTAATCTTCACATGTTAGTCATATTTACCACGTTTTATTCATTAGTAGTGAGGTTTTTAAGACTTTAAACATTAATTTTATAAATTATTAGGCTTGTCAATGTTATCTACATGGTTGGGAAGAGGATCTTTGTATACAGAAAGATGAACAATAGCTTGGTTTTTATTTTGTGTTTCATGGGCTTTAAAAGATATGCCATATTCTTATTGACACTTTTAAATGAGTGATTCATGATAAAAGTTTGGGCCAATAAGAAAATCCATATCTATATTGTACAATTTTCTACAAGTCTCATGAGAATGACACCAACTTTCATGAAACCGACAAAATTTGTCCAGATCATACCATGATTTCATTAGATGAGTGGAGTCATGATCTTATGGTAGAGGCCTTGGAAGATGCATTTGAATCTTGAATAAGGATAATGGTTTGTGGACATTAATATTTTTTTGAGAATATGTAGGATTAGGAGTGTTGTTTGGTGGGTGATCATGCTCCATAGTGTTGTTAGGAGTGATTACTTGAATGTTGTGAATAGTATCATATATATCAATAACACCATCATTGGTAGAATAATGGTTTTTGTTTTTAATGATCATATGAGGGCCTATGGTATGTTGAGATGGTTCAAATTGGTGTATGATAGAGTATTATCACTTATCTTGGACAATGTATTCTTCTAAAGTTCTTGGAGAGAGAGAAAGTACTAACTCGATATTGTAACTTGCGGTATAGAGCATTAGTGAATAGGTGGAAGAGGTTTTTCATTCACCATATTATGTTCACATTTTTAGAAATGTTATTTCATCATTAGATAAAGGTTTGTGCCATTTTAATTTTAATTTTTTTAAAATTTATAAAGTTAGCTAAATTATTCTCCAGAAGACCATGAGCTTGAAATTATTGCACTCATGGGTTAACCAAGTATTCAAGGCTAGTGATAGAATGGGTGTTTAGTTAATTATACCAATCTAAAGCATCTCGTAAGAGTGTTTTAGCTAATATTTTTATAGTATCAATGGTATTAAGTTTGATCTAATATTTATAAAGTTTACCAAATGTCTTTAAGTGCAATGTGGGATTAGTAGAACCATTATAGGTGATGGTAGGTGTAATAACTCCTATGTTGATATTAGCAATTTGAGGTACAAGAGGTTCATTTTGTATATGTTTGATTGTTTTATTACTGAAGGGTGGCTGAGGAATAAAGTTACCATGTGAATACTTAAGCGGGGTATGGGAATTTGGTTTTTGCACTTCCCATGAAACCATTTTGAATATTATTGAGATGGTTTTGCATTTACATCCTTTGATTTGCATTATTAGTTTGAAAATTATGAATTTAATTAGGTGTTTGTAGTAAAATTTGGTGAGTTTGTTAAGTATTTTGAACTAGTGTGTAAATCATTTGATGCATTGGTGTTAGTATTAATGGCTTGAGTTTCACTATGAGTAGTAGCATGCACCTCATTAGTGGTGTAAGAAGCATTGTTAGAAATAGAAAAATGAGTAGCATGATTAAGATTGGTAGAAATAGATGCACTAGTGGTATGATTAGCATTTGAAGAGAAATAAACACTAGTAGCATGATTAGCATTGTTAGCAAAAGATGAACTAGTGGCATGATTAAGGAGGAGGGTCTTTGGAAAAGGTCCACAAGAAGTTGAACTTACTATGTTAATGGAGATACTTGGCATAGAGGTTGAAAAAATTATAGAACAAGATGTCATGGTGTTTTAAGGAGACATAATAGAATTAAAAGGTTGTGAAGCAAAGGAATTGTGTCCCCCAAATCTATGAGAGAAGGTAGGGGAGGGTGAAAGAGGTTCTTCTACTTGAATACCAATCATAAGATTATAAATGATTGAAGGGTTCTTTCCTCTATGTTGAGAAAATTTGTTTATGAAGAAAAACATTTTAGTTGTGTACTATAAATCACTCTCATCTTCTAAGGAGAATAAATGATTACAAAATAAGGATGAATGAGGAAGAGTCACATAATTATTAGTGAAAATGACAACCTAAACATTGCTTTCATCTAAGGTGGGAGCCACTTGTTTTGTCTTGGGAAACCTATTAGGATTTGTAAGACTCATCATATTTTTTGAATTTAACTATGTATTATCTTAAAATAGGAAATTCATGATGAAGGAAAAAGGATAAATAGTTGATGTAAATAAGAATTGGTTAATAGGATAAAAATTAGATAGATTGATAGTGTTATGTAAAATAAGAAATGGAACAAAGAACAAGAGGACATAGTTGTATAGATCTAATATGTATTAATCGATAGGAAATGGAATAGGATGATAAGATACATAGTTAGACATGTTGACTATGTAGTATAGAGGGAATATATGAATAGGATGGCAAAAATAGATAGTCAAATAAGGTGAATATGTAGTAAAGGTAAAAAATATGATTAGTCTATAAGGTACCATGTTGAAAGAGATGACAATGTTTTAAAAATAGAGATATTTTTTCAAGATAATATATAAGCAAATGAAATGAAGCATAAAAGCAATTAGATCAATGTGATTGATCCAATTGGAACATAATATAAAACTTGTACTAGTGCAAGATAATTTAATGTTATAGTACAAAATACAATGATCAAAAAGCAAGAAACAACTTGAACATAAATTCTAACTAATTGGTCATTCCTAAATTTTGTTAAGTTATAATAAAATTTCAAATTAATATGATGGGGAGTTGGATATAAGAAGGAACTAAAAATAAATCTATAGATAGTCTTAGGTATTTTAAGATGAAAGGGGTCTCTATTGGTGAAGTACTAGCTTCGTATTAGTGCCTAACCCTTCACTTCACAATCCCACAATGATAAGGGTGTTGAGTGATTTTTAAATATATAACATAAACCACATGTTTATACTTAGATATAAAACCAATTTGGATCCCCCCTTGGTGATGAAATATAAGTAGGTAAGCCTTGGGAAGAAATATGTTTAATTATTTTTTGTGTAAAGTGATTTGGAAGTGTGTGCAAAAGAGAAAAATAGTGTGACTAAATAGATAAACTGAAAAACCACCTATTTAATCTATGCTTGTTACTTTAAGTGTAGGTGCATGTATTAAAAAATGCATCATGTCTATAAATAAATCTTGGCTTCAAGAAGATATAGAATATTTACACTTTTGATTGGGAATAAATTTGTTAAGTGGGGTCATGACCAATATGGGGATCTGATAGACCTGATCAGGGGATCACTTGTCAAAATACACCACGCTAGGAAGTATTCCAAAGTCTATAGTCTAACACAATCACACCACAACCTTAAAAGAGTCATAGGTTTAATGTTCACTCTATTATAATAAACAAGAAAGTAAATCTAATCTAGTGCACACCAAAGATTATGGCATAATATGAGGGTTAAAAGCAATCAAAACATGTAAAAAATAATCTCAATTAAGATAAGTATGAGTAAGACCCCAATACATGGAATAAAAAGAGTAATATTATTCAATCCAATATTTATGCTACTTTTATCTACTAAAAAAGAAGAGAACAGAGATAAAATATAATTACCTGAATGCAAACCCTTTAAGACTCAATCTCTCCCTTATCCAAAGGGGTACACTGTAAAAGGGTTGGGTAGACCATTGGTGCTTCATAAGATTTTTGTCCCTTTTGCCACTTTCCATATACACAATCATCTTCTATAAACCATTGACCCTAAGCTTATTCTTCTCAACCTTACCCATTCCAGTCATTTACCATGTTTTATCCTCCTTTTCTTGCCTCAATTCCTTTTTAGATAGTCGATTATACTAGGTCAACTAGGTGAACCTTGTATAGTCTAGGGGTATTTTTCATTCTTTGATTTTGTTAGACCTTCAATTGACTTAGCTCAGACCTAGTGAATTATCCCTAAAAACATATAGGGTCGATCAAGTTGACCCTATATAGCTAATGTTTCTAGGAGGATTTAGGGAAAGATCTAGCTATATATACAAGTTCATTTCCAACCATTTGTAAAGAAGAGAAGCAAATAAGAATAAGTGTGAATGAACATCTATTTATTGACCATTCTACTTGAAGAATAAAGCTTAGGGTTCCATACTTTTTTTTAGAGATATAGATCTTGTCTTTTGGAGACGTATTTTAGATGCATAGATAGGTTGTATAACCTAGAGATGATTTGTATTTGTTATCCTTACATACCACAACAATATATTATGAAGCACCTTATCCAAGGGAGAGATTAAGGCTCAATGGGTTTGTCTTCAAGCTAAGGATTTCTAACTTTATTTCTCTTTTGTAAGAGTAGATAGATAATGTAGTTGTGATTTTTTTCCATGTATTTGGATTCCATATACATTAACATGAGTATATGTCTTCTATGCATGTTTAGTTTAGTTTTTTCAATTTTTAACCTCCACTTTGTGCCATAATATTTGGTGTGTACTAAATTATATTTACTTTCTTGTTATTAGAATATAATGAACATTAAATCTAGGACTCTTTTAGGGTTGTTTCATGATTTTATTAAACTATAAGCTTTCAAACCCTTCCTAAAATGGTGTATTATGATAAGTGATCCCATAATCATATCTAGTGTATCCCCATATTAGTTATTCCCTTGCTTTAAAAATGTATCCCCAATTAGAGGTGTAGGTATGCTCTATCTTTTTTGAGCAAAGATTGATTTATAGATGTATACACCCTAAATTGGTTAAGAAACCACATATATCATGTCTTTTCACAATTATTTCATAGGAGACTCTAATTATATAATATGAGCTTTGTTCACATTTAGCCATGTCTTTTCTTTTAATAATATTTGTCTTGTTTCATACTTGAGTCACCTTTTTACCTATTACCAGTCATCCCAAGCCTTTGAAATGGTCATTCCACCTCATCCAAGTCAAATTTCTCATGTTTATTCCCTCCCATTAATCTCGAGCTATTCAGACAAGAGTATTGGGATTGGAATACAATGCTAGACCCTAGGATGTCCATTTCTAGCACTCTTATCTAAGGTCATTTTGAGATCTAATGGTTAGTTTCCCTTACTTAATGAGTCCTAGCCCCTTAGCTTCATCCTTAAGTTTTCCAATGTCATCCTAATGTGAATAAATATGTCAAAGTCAAAATAAAGAGTCTCCTATATAAAGGACTTCATGAGACATTTTATATCTAGCACTTACTACTTTGGCACATTACATAATTAAAAATCAATCAATATTATAGCTTAGCTTTCTACATCACACATAGAATTGCATGCTTGATCAAGGAAGGGCCTATGAAAAATTTCATTCTTGCATCTAATATGCACATTCATTATGCACGTTCCCTAAAGGAAAAATACATTTGATATGAGACCCTAGCTTGAGGGTTAATGTAGGTAGAGATCAGGATAATAGGGTTTCTAGATAATGTGATCTTACTTCCCCTAACCTAATTTTCCTCCTTTTGATTTTGATGTATTTAATGTTTAATGTATCTAGATAGATTTAGGTTTTGAAAATTGAAATATACCTATAGTGAGATCTATCATCATTCAACCCCCAAAATTTCATAGATAATCTCCCACAAAGATAGTAGATAGAACCCAAAAATATTAGACCTTCATGATAAAAATAGTAGAAAAGGACTATGACACCAGAACTTAGGGTGTCCATTTTTGGTGCTCCTATCCTTTCAATGAATGAAAATCAGATTCAGGTTCCAGACATCTTCTCAATCCTATGCATTAGTTTTTAGCCCCTAGATCATTTGTCTCAGCCTCTTTTTTTAGATAAGTTTATTTCTCTCCCTATGCAATTGATGTAATTAATTTTGATAAAAATCTATATTTTATTGTATTTGATTGGAATTTTTCCTTACTTTAGACCTTTTATTATTTAGGAACTAGACCCTAGGTTCCCAAAAATAATAAAACATTTGGTGAACCTGACTTACTTCGAATAAATATAAAACATTGGGTACACTTAGGGTTTATCTTCAAATTTTGTGCAAAAATTTAATTCCAAAATTTTGATTTTTGTATAATTTTTTTTGCATCAATTCAATTCAAACATTTTTTAGAATTTAAATTACTATAATAATTTTTAAAAATTCTAAAACCCTAACCAAAAACCCTAGATTTCCAAACTAGGTCCTCAAACCCTAAGCCTCCCTCCCTTACAATTTTTAGAAAAATATTCTAGAATTTTTGCAAAATTTTTGAAGTGTCAAAAATATTTTCAAAATCTCAATATTAGTAGTCATTTTGCACAAAAATTAAATTTCTATTTTCTAATTTTTTATAAATTTTTGTGCATTTATCCTATTCAAAATTATTTATAGAGTTTAAATTACTACCATAATTTTCAAAAATTCTAAAAACATAGCCCAAAACCCTAGATTTCTAGACTATGTACTCAAACCCTAATCTTCCATCCATTACAATTTTTAAAAAAACATTCTTGAATTTTTGAAAATTGTTTGGAGTGTCAAAAATATTTTCAAAATCTCAATATTAGTAGTTATTTTGTGCAAAAATTAAATTTCTAATTTCTAATCTTTGTGCATTTATCCTATTCAAAATTATTTTTAGAATTTAAATTATTGACATAATTTTCAAAAATTCTAAAAACCTATACCAAAACCCTAGATTTTCAAATTTATATGTTAGTAGTTATTATTGCATTTATTTACTTAATTGTAATTTTTTACATTCTCTTTGGTGAAAGAAATAAAATGGCCACTAAGGCACTTCTTCCCTCTCATCCGATAGATCAATTTCTAATTTTCTCTCATAATTATGACAATGAATGGACAAATTTACAAAATTACACATTAGCTAAAAATGTGGAAAATTATTTCATTTACAATGAAGATAATTACTATTGTTGTAATTAGGAATATGATTATACATGTGAAAATGATGGTGAATTAAAATTAGATACATCTTCTCTCAAACCTATCTTTTTTATTCCTTCTTCTAAAGAAAATAATATTGATAAATGGGAAAGGTACTTTTCACCTTATTCTCCTAGGCACAATGCACCAAATGAACAAATTAGCCATGCACTTCTAAGTGAACCTCTTATTGACAATACTTTTCTTTCATGTGAAACTAATCTCTCTCTCTCTCTCTCTCTCTCTCTCTCTCTCTGTGTGTGTGTGTGTGTGTGTGTGTGTGTGTGTGTGTGTGTGTGAGTGATTTAAAAAAACATCTAGATATAAAATATTGAGATTGATTGCAATGATTTGAAAAGTGACATACACTTAAAATAGTATGTATATAAATGGGATAAGTACTTAACTTTTTAGATTAACTATCTAATTATGAATGACTTATAATAATATAAAATAAATTAAGGTAGGCCTATGATTTTTCACATCCAAGAACTATGTTTCAATATGCATATGGTGGGTTTTGTTAGATTTGGATTAGTATTGACTAATGATACTATCTTGAGTGGCCAGTAGTCACCAAATGTGAGTGATTGGGGTTAGCTCAATTGATTACACATGGGTACCGTATGTAATTGGGTATTTCTATCAAAGACAAAGTGTGTTGTACAAACTTAAGTATACATTTTTTATTTTACTCTATCAATTACATTAATAGAATAAAATGGGTCCATTTGTATATATTATAATATGGTATTAGTTATTATAATATGGTATTTGAAGAGTTGGCACAAAAATTCTAAACACTAGTTTTTACATAGAAATGCATAGTCTTGGTGAAAATAAACACAAAGGGAGGTGTGGGAAATAAGATTCGAGGAATTTTTTTTCGATGATTCTATTGTATTAGAATAATAAACGAAGGGAAAAAGTAAATATTATTGCTTGGTAGGAATTTGAACTAGAGAATATTAGAACTCAAATAAGGAGGACACCATATGAGAAACCATAATTTTTAACAGATTTTACTGTTGTATGATAGAAGTAAGTCTGTCCATCATATACAAAATGAACAATTTGTAATTTGTATAGCTATATTTTCAAATGTTTAGTTGCAAATTTGTAATATTTTATATAGCTATACATTTAATCTTCTATATTAGGTCTACAATTTCAATTAAAATCTATGCATTTTAGATTTTTTTTTCTAGAATCAAATCCTGCATGGTATAAAAATATACATTTACAACTATATGATAAAACCTATAAAGTGATTAATTTCAACCCAACCAATAATGTATATGAGCAAAGGGTTTTACCTTATTTCAATTTTATAAATAGTTATAGGATATAAACTTGAAATATAATTTAGATTGATATATATGACATTTAAAAAAACATCTAGCTATAAAATTTTGAGATTGATTGCAATGATTTGAAAAGTGACATACACTTAAAATAGTATGTATATAAATGGGATAAGTATGTAACTTTTTAGATTGACTATCTAATTATGAATGAATTCTAATTCTATAAAGTAAATTAAGGTAGGCCTATGATTTTTCATGTCCAAAAATTATGTTTTAATATGAAAAGGGTGGATTTTGTTAGATTTGGGTTAGTATTGACTACTGATACTATCTTTATTGGTCAGTAGTGATCTATTACAAAAATAGTGTACATGATTATATAATAACATTCTCTTATCTCTATAAGCTCTGTAAATGTGAATCAAAACCATAATGAAGCACATAAATATGTAAATTATCATATTTCACCTTGAAAACCTAGGTTTACTTGTGAATGATAAAAACCTACAAATATGGGAAGGTGTAATCAATTGTACTGACCCCAATCACCCCAATTTGATAATTGGATGTTTCTTGCATATCCAATCATTTAATGATAGGATTCAAGCCACATTTAGTTATGCCACCTAGTGTGATTGTGAAATTATTAGATTTAGTTATATGATTATTGCTAATGATTTGTATTTGATAATTAATAATGATTTACTTAAATTAGATTTGATATGATTTATACTTGGATTCTAATTATTTGTAGTGATTGATTTATACCTAGCTTCTGAAATAATGTATATATGTTTACCTAATAATTTCTGATCTCTCTCTCTCTCTCTCTCTCTGTGTGTGTGTGTGTGTGTGTGTGTGTGTGTGTGTGTGTGTGTGTGTGAGTCATAGAGAGAGAGTGTGAGTGAGTGAGTGAGTGAGTTGGTGAGTCCATTTGAGTAATTTATCATACCACTAACAATATAGGTATATAGGCTAACCCAAAGGATAAAATTGACTTTAAAAATTAGCCATTTCTAGGAGAGTTTTGTTACCATTACAATCTAGTCAATATCAATTGAGATATTGACTCAACCTTACATTACCGACCCTTTTACATGTAAATTGAACATAGGGTCTATAGATGTGTGTGCAAGATAATAATAAAGTTTGAAATAAATAATGAGGTTAATTTATGTGTAATATCAAAACAAAAGGATCGTGCTCATAAGATAACATGCAATTGTGATAGAATGGAAGGTTAAGACCATATTTGTGCTTGTAATTCATATGTGATAAATGTATGTCAAGATTGTCATTGTCAAGTAATTAATACCATATTATAGTATATACAAGTAGACATATTTTATTATATTAATGGAATTGATGGATTAAAATAAAAAATGTATACTTGAGTTTGTACAACATACTTTATCTTTGGTAGGAATACCCAATTACATAGGGCACTCAGTATAAAATCCTACAACAAAAAATTAGTAGTCAATGTCCATAGACTAAATATTTGAAAAATGAATTTCAATTATTTTAAATTAAAGATAAATGGAGTTTGTATACACATAATATTTTTTATTTAATCGCCTACTAATGGTTTCTATTGTAAAAACCAGCTGAGATTCAATCTCCCTGAGTACATGCCTTAAAGAGTGTATTGAGAAAAGGGTGGTTAGGCATTTGGTGATTTATGATAAATGTTTTTATCTATATAATGATCATATCATTCATATTCCAAGTTAAGCTTACTTAAATTTATATTCCTACTTACCTCCTTCCATCCTACATCACTCAACTATGTTAGTTTACTCATTTCCTACTGCATCAGCCCATGACAATGCCATATATTTTTCACCTTTTCCATTACTATATTGTTTTGACCTAATCAATGTAATTTTGATTTTATCATATATAGTTCATATTATTTTAGTTGTGCTGACATAGTTCAATGTTAATTGACTCCTCTTAATTACATCAAATCTACTCAATGTCCTTTGATTAACCTTTTGGTTAGGTTTGGGTATTTGATCACTATTTATACAATTTAATTTCATTCAAATAATAACATATCACACTCATATTTTGTTGTAATATATTTTTTCCTACCATTTAGATTGTTTAATTGTGTTTGCACATTTGGAAATTTTATCCGACATGTATTGGGATGTTTGTTTGCCTTTCTTCCACCTTTTTAGGGGAAGTTAGTCTCACATGCATGTTATGGTTTGGATTCTCCTAACTTCTACCTATATTTGCATCACTTTGTAATATTTATTTTAATAGAATATTTAAAGTCTTATGGATTGTGGTTATCTACTTAGCTAAGAGTTGTGTAAGTTGTGAGTTATGATAACTTTGAGAATTGTGAGCTTGATAAGTTATAAACTTTGAGACTTTGTTATGCAATCCATATATATTATATGAATACATAGATTTCAAATTATAAGCTCTAATTCTTTGTTGTGTAATCCATATCTATTATATGAATACATCTATTGTAGATTCTAATCATTTCTTGATTTCTATCTTCAACATATTTATGTGTTCGATCTTCTTGTCATTGGTCTTAGACATTTGTTCTTGGATGAATCTTACATGGTATTAGAACTCTAAGTGCTAGTAATGAACATCATTTTTTATGTTTTTGTTAATAATTGAAATCATGAGTTGATTATCATGTTTTATTCTCCATCAACTGCTAAGAGGTATTCTATGGATCAATCTGCTCATCTTTAGTTTTTATCCTCTTTGCATGTGTTGATAATGGAACAATCAAGTTTAATTTTTTAGGTTTTAATTCTTATTTTTTAACCTTTGTATTGGGCCAATAAAACTTATTTATAGCTTTTCCATCCACCACTCAGCTGGTTTTCTCTCCTCAAGTCTATAATCAAGGTTTCTTATCACTTTTTTGTAAATCTATTTTTTTATAAAACCATCTATTTTTTTCAAATTGGTCTAACTATAAACAAATTATCCAAACCATTTACAAGTTTTTTACATCTCATTTTTAAATTTCTTGTAGATACTTGAAAATGTCCCCTCAACCAATTTTTGATGTCACATCACCTTGGACCTATTATCAACCTTTAATTAACTATTTATCTAGTTAACTCACCCTTAAGCACCTTTTCTACACACCTAGCTACCTTTTAAAATGTCCCCTCCTTTGACCCATTTTAACCCTTTTGCACGTAGGGTTTGACCATCGGTAGTTGATTGACCATCGATGGTTACCCTTAACCATCGATGGTTAGGTCCTCACTCCTACAAAACTAAAAGCACATCTAGTTATGGGTGACCTTGCAAGGGCAAAATAGAAAATTTCCCATCCACACTGCACATATTTATTTCCCCTAAAATGACATCTTTATCCTGACCAAACTTGGAAACTCTCTCTCTCCCACCTTAGCATTTTTATGCTATAAATGCAAGGCTCTTAGAAGAGATGAGGATCCAAAATTTGTATCCAAGCTCTCTTGTTTTCTTTATGTAGGTATTTATCATCCCAAAACTCTATTTGTGTGACCTTTGAAGGTTCACTTACTATTATTCCACCCAATTTCATTTTGGTTTTCAACTATCATTCACATTACATCATACAATTTTCTTGTGATTTGTAGGTTATCCTCCCTAGTCAAAGAGGACTTCCCACATTCGTCTGGATCAACATGTGTATTATACTAGGTATTCATCTACACACCCCATATTCACTTTATTTGATATACTTTAAAAACTAAGGAGTGAAGGAAATAAATTGAAACATTTTTGGGATGCCCAATGGGACCCAGTTCCCTTTCTTCCTTAATTGTTTGCTCATCAAATGAAATCATTATTTTTGGGCTTAAAAATTAACCATTTGCATTCATTGATTGCTTTCTGATTTTAGTTCATCTAGTACCCTAGGAGGCAAAGTAATCTTATTTTAGCATTCACACTTGTTATCACACACAAAACCAAACCACAAAATAATTTACACATCAAAACAATACTTGAGACAAGGATCGACTAGGATTTCATCACCTAGAAACAACCTTACCCCCTCCTAGCTATCCCACTTGGATTTCACCACCAAGGAGAGAACCAACTCAGCTCTCTGGTTGAATATAAAATCTAGACTCAGTATATCTTAGCTAAACACGATAGGCCCCAACACCAAGCCATGTATTGAAGTTCAACATAGATCTTCCTTCTAAGCACCCAAATGACCTAAAACCATCCATAGACTTCCTCTTTATTACCCATTTTACAATCCAACCTCCTTTATCACACTCCTTAAGGAATAAGCCAAAAGCGATTTAAAATTAATCCTAAGCTTAAAATGCACTTCTTAGTGTATGTATTGATTACTTTGAAGTTATTTTGGGGTTTCTCTCTATTTGAGGTGTGAGTGTCACAATAACAGTCCATATTTTCTCACATGGTTTTAACCAGACAACAAGTGAGAAATCAAAACAACTTAATCACCACCTTCTACTTCATCCATGAATTATACCTCAGATGTTGACAAATCTCCTCATGCTTTACCTCACCATTCTCCTCCACCACCTTCTCCTTCCAAAATCCTAATCATATCTAAGGGAGATCTAAACTTTACTACCTTTCTTGAAAATAATTCAATTGATTTATAATATTACCTCAACACCTTGCCTCATTATGCCCCCTCTACTTCAATTCCTTCCTTTGATCCTTCTCTTGGCATGCTACCCCACCTTATGGTAGGTACTACTTTAACCCAACCATTGACTTAGGCCTCTTCCAATACCTCATCCACCCAAACTCAAACCAACCTTCCACCTCCTAACCAAACACCTCTTGTTACACCCCATATGGGTTCAACATTGCCATTAGTCACCTATGCCCTATCTACCATGGCATTATCTTCCACTCTAGATTATATCTTGCCTTCGGTTGCAACCAATCCTTTGTTCATAGTTCCATTTTAAAAACCTAGTGCTCTCCATACCTCAAAACCTTCCCCCAATTAGCACTAGGGTAACTACCCAACCCCAACCTTCCCAAATTCCTCCTACCTCAACCATACCAACCACATCCTTTTATCAATAAGTGCCTATGAAAACTTACCAATATGTACCTAATCCACAAGGGTAAATACCACCCTCCACCCAAATTTTTATACCAATTGGCTCTTATGTGCCACTAATGGGTGTGTCATCTCCTTCATTTAATCAACTTTCTGTTGATGTCATATTTAACCAGGGCTGTGTCTAAAACTATATGCAACAAGAGGAATCGTAACAATTTAGTAATTGGATGGGGGTATTTGTATTATTTTTTTGTTGTTTTGGGGGATTTTAATGTCTTGAGGATTTCTTGATTAAAACCTTATTGGAATCAAACTATGCAAATCTTTTGGAAATAAATACACTCTGCAGAAATAAAATTGATTGCTGGAAACAAACACACGTTGCAAAAATGAAATTGATTGCTGGAAACAAACACACATTACAGAAATAAAATTGATTGCTAGAAATAAACACATGTTGCAGAAATGAAATTGATTGCTGGAAATAAATACAAATTGCAGAAATAAAAGTTAATCTAAAAAACCCTGTACGAACAAGTTTACAACAAATCTTAACTATAAGGAGTTGGAAGTATTTATAAAGTTAACATAATTACCTATTTATGTTTTTGAATAGAAATATAAATACCGATAAAATAAAGATCTTGGTTCTTCAGAGGAGTGGGCCCTTGCTCCACCTAAATAGGATTTGAACAATTTAATTTGCTTTCAAAATAGAAATGGCTATTTCATTGATAAAATGTTCTGTATTACAAAATGTACCAATCTATCCTTATCTCTCCATTGTTCAATGATTTTCTATTTTTTTCTCTTTTATATATTCTTAGGTCTATATATATATATATATATATATATATATATATATATATATATATATATATATATATATATATATATATATATGCTTTAATGGCTATAACTGCTTCATAGATATGATGGAACTGAATCACACCCAAATTAAATGCTGAATCAAGATGTGGCTAGATGTCCAGCTATGTGATACATGTCTTGATTCTACAAATTCAAAAAATTGGGAATCTATTCTTGATTTAATGGGATCATTGATCTGACAGATCACCAACTGTTTGGAATAGATCCTCATCAGTTCCATATCTAGCCACAAAAGTTTTGGAGCTTATCTGTAAGAGTACCAAAGCTAAATATAGAGTTCTAGAGCTAATCCCAAAAATGCAATGACTTGAAATAGTATGGTGGAGTTCTAGAACTAATCTAAATTGATTCCAATGCTTCCAAAACATGTAATCTACTTCACATTTGTTCTTTAGCCTGATGATGACCTATTTTATTGGAAAACTAGAATTTTCCAACACACTTGTTAGGAATTACAGGGCTTTTAAAATGTTAGAATCATAGTCAACAAAAGATGGATAAACACATCCTAACTCATTTTAGATCAAAATAAAAGTTAAAAAATGCAATCAAACTTAATAGAAAGAGAGAGTAAGATGAGGTCATTTATTATACAGTTATCAGGCATATCTTGGCCTCATCATTTCCCCTATACTTACTTGTTTGTAAATCCCTTTACAAACTTCATTCTTCAAATTCAAGATTGTATATCCTGTATTCCATTTGATTTCTTAGATCAAATGGCTGAAACTAAATATCCAATGCTTTGACTTAGAAGTACTATACCCTACTCCTGCTTCTACTTTTCTTTTCCATTCCTCAAATCAAGTGGGATGTTGAGGTTCTATGTTTTGCCAAGGAGACATGGGGGTGAGAAGTAAAGGTGGCCTTGTCCACATTCCTATCCATATGTTTAGGGAAATTTCATTGATCTAGGGAATTATTGTGCATAAAGATTTTGCTCTTTCTAAACTCCAGATCAAACTGGAAGGGGATATCACTTCCCTTCTTTTGAATGCTACCAGGAGAAATTCCCATCTTTCAAAACATTCATCATAGATATTATCAAAATTTGCCCTTTCATAAGAGGTGAAGACATCCATGCTTTGTTGTGAACTGAAAAGATAAGGTCCCTTGAATTTATCATTAAATGTATGGGATTGGAAATATGTAGCAAAGGTGGATGGATTACCATAGTGAATTCTCATACAGAGATCGGATGAACTAGCCTTTGACCAATGCTCTAACTCCCTTTCTTTCCATGCAATCTAATTTTGAAGAACAGAAATGAATGCATTAAGCTGGCTTTCTCCTACATAAAAATTGATCATAAAACCTGTATTTATTTCTAGCATAAAATTACAGAGGTAAAATTCACAAAGAAGGTTTTTCTATTTTGTATTAGGTAAGGAGTAGGCAGATGAAAAATCAAATTCATGTTTTATTTCATGTGGAAGGCCACATGTTATCCTTGCCAACTGCCAGTGGGTGAATTATTCTTATAAAAACATGCTATAAATAGGAGGAGGTCTTCTGCATGTAAGCAACTTCTCACTCATCATACAAACTATTTGTATTTTCACAAGACATTTATAGTTATCATTTTCCTCATAAAATTTGTCTTCCCATTCCTTCCTTGCTTTCTCTTCTTCTACCAATTTGACTTTCAAGTCTATATTAGATGCTTTGATTTCATTGAGCTATCTACATGTGTCATCCCATAACTATTTGAGTGATAGATAAGTTAATTTAGTATATGCAGACACTGTTGATACAAGGGTCTATCTTGTACACTTTTCCTCATTCTCCATTAGTTTCCTTTTAGTTTCTGCTAATTATTCATTCTTGGCTGTGAACTGGGTTGTTAATTCTACAAAGAGCATTTCCTTCTATTCTAACTTGAATTTGAGGAAGTTTAATTCCTCATCCTTTTCCTTGATAATGAGTTCTACTCTAGACAAAAATAGAGCATGTTTAATCTATTAGTTTTGTTCTTTTTCTAAAAGTTCTTGGGGAATTAAACATTCCTCTTCCACCATGGGGGATTTCCCTTTTCTTCTCCAAGATGCATGTTCATCTTCTACATCTGATGGTTCTGCTGTCTCAACATCTTGTTTATCTTCTACATGTGATGGTGTTGCTATCTTAGCATTTTGTTCATCTTCTTTTTCCTATTCTACTTGGCTTGGTTCAAGAGGAGTCATGGCCATGCTGCCCAAAATATCAGTAGCTTCAATTTCCAGCCTTTCTTGTTCTTCCATCTCCTCTAAACTTTCTTTAGAATTCTTATGACATTTTCTTTCTTGAGGAGCCTCACTGTCAGATATCATTTCTTCTGTAGTTTCAATAGCAAAAATTTTGTGAGAAGGCATAGGGTCTGCAATTTGAATTTTTCTTTCAAATTTTCTTCTTTTGGGTATTTCCTCTTCCCCTAATCTTTTCTTTTCCTTAGTGATGGTAGTTTTTTAATGAACTGAAGAAGTAGGAGGAGTTGTTATTGTTCTTCTAGGAATACCAAGGTTTTGTCCAAATTTTCCAAGAAATTTGTCCCACATTTCTTCCCCATTTTTATTGGAAAGGAAATGGTGTTGGAATACCAAATGCACTAACCCATGATGTTTGATTGTTCCTACACCCCAAAAATACCTCTAGGCCATGGTATGGATTGAGTCAAAAAGAAACTCGGGAAGGTTTACTCTATATTCTAGTTTTTTGGCTCCATACCTAAGGTGTATAAGGATTTTTAGAACTTCTTTTCCTACTGTCCCAAACTGCCCATCACAAGTTAAATATTTGACTACCCAAAATGCTACTCTATCAAAGGGTTTGTGTAGGCTGGCCCTTTTGACTCCCTTAATGATTTTCTTTGTATTATAAATATATTGGGGTTTAGCTTCCCATTCTTTCAATAGGGTTTCAGCTAGGTCTTTCAATGTCCCTTTGATAGGGTTTGCGACATGCATTATCAGTATTCCAGACATCTCACTTATGATATTAATAGAAAAAGGAATGAAAACCTTCCTAATTTTTGTTCTTGTTTGTTCTATATTGATAATAAATTCTCTTACCAATTCATCATTGTATTTGGGAAATTTCTTCAAAAATTCCAGCCATCTGGCTTGTTGAAAGATATTTGCTACTTCTTCATCTACAAGGAGTTGGGTATCTTTGTCTAGTTTTGACTTCTTTTTGATTTACATGATTCATTCTTCTTTTAATCTTTCACATGTTAGCTAAAAATTGCTTCTCATCTCGATGGAATTGATGATTTTGACTACAGAACTAGTAGATTCAATTGCTGATTTGGTGAATTCAATTGCAGAATTACTATACTCAGTTGTAGAACTTATCAATTCTGGCTACAAAATTAGTGGATTCAGTTGCTTCAATCATAAGAATGATTCTTTGTGGTTATCCACCAACTAATTCCATCATCAATATCCTTCTCATGATTTTTCACATTTAACCATGATGTATAATAAATGACTCATCATACTATTCTTTTTAAATCAAATCTAATCACACATGCAAACTTTCATTAAAGCTTTAACAAGTTAAAAACATAATTACCATCCTTGATGATGTAATCCCTCCATCATGATGTCTCATCATTCCTAAAAAATGGTTAGAAAATAGTTATAATTCAAAAAAAGAATTTTTATTTGAATCAGGTATTTATTTGAGAAGATCAACTGCCATCACTAGTTTTCAATTGATCTTTTTTTTAGGAAAAGAGAATGCCATTTACTAGTTTTCATCCTCTTCCCTTTATTCTAGATCTTTTCATCTGATTATTTGATCATTTTGGAAGAACTAGGTTCTTCCATATGATCAAATTCTTTGTTTGCTTCAATCTGCTTCAAGAATTCATCCTTAGTAGGAAGCTTCCTATAAAGTTTTAGCCTGTGTCCATTGACTAAGACTATTCTTCTACTACCATCAATGGGAAGTAACTGGATAGAACCATTTTCAAATATCTATTTGATCTGGTAAGGTCCCAACCATTTGGTTCTTAATTTATCTTTGAATTCTTGGTACTTAGAATCAAACAATGCCCAGTCTCCTACTTTGAATTGTCTTTCCTTGATATGTGAATCATGCCATTGCTTCCTTTGACCTTCGATTATTTTTGTCTAGTGAAGTTCTTCCATTCTGAATTCATCCAATTCATTGAGTTGAAGGATTCACTCCTTTTGAGATACATCCAATTCAATTCCCACCTTAGCTATTATCCTCAATGTCTATAGTTCAAACTGAATAGGCAACAAGGGATTTTTCCCATAGACTAACTCATATGGTGAAAACCCTGTTGTGGTTTTCTAGGTTGTATTGTAAGCCCATACAGCTTCAGGTAGTCTTTTTACCCAATCTCTTCTTTCAACTTCAAATGTTTTAGTGAGGATGTTTTCTAATTCTCTATTTGTTACTTCAACTTGTCCATTTGCTTGTGGGTGATAGGAAGATGACTTCCTATGATTGATCTGATAATACATTGTGAAGGCCTAGATCATGTTGGACATAAATTGTGGTCCCTAGTCTGAAAATAAGCTTCTTGGTGCTCCAAACTTTACCATAATCCTGTGCCAAAGCAAATCAGCAACTGCTTCTTCAGTGGCATTTGTCAAAGCCTACACTTCTACCCATTTTGTTACATAATCAGTACACACAAGAATGTGTTCTTTTCCTTGAGAAGGAGGATTAAAAGGTCCAACAAAATATAATCCCTATCTCTCAAATGGTTTAATCACTACTTGTGGTTGTAAAGGCATTTCATTAGTAATGGTTAGCTATCCTATCCTTTGACAAGGATCACACCACCTGATATATCTCTTCACATCTTTGTACAGAGATGGCCAATAGTAACCAGTGCCAAGTATCTTGTGAGATTTTCTTTTCACTAAATAGTGTCCTCCACTTGGTTCATCATGACATGCCTGGAGGATGTCAAAAATTTCATCTTCTCTTACACACCTATGTAAAACCAAATCAAGACCACATTTAAATATCATTCTATTTAGCCACTTGAATTGTGCATTGGTTTTGATTTTTTTTTAATATATTTTTTTAGTGAAAGGAGGAAACTTCCCTGTTTCAAGATAATTTGCCATGTCAGCAAACCATGGTGTGTTAAGCTAAAATAACAAACAAATGTTCATCTAGAAAGTTATCCTGAACTGGATCCTACTCCCCTGTAGTGGTAGTCTTGACAAGAAATAAACTACCAAATTAGATTTGCCTAGATTGTCCATAATGGTAATAACAAATTCTTGTAGAAGTAATAACCATCTAATTATTCTACCTTCAACCACTAGTTTGTTCATTAAATATTTAATTATTGAGTGATCTGTATGTACAAATATTTTGTACCCTATAATGTAATGTCTAAATTTATTGATTGCATAGATCACAGCCAAAAATTCTTTTTCAGTGGTAGTGTAATTTCTTTAAGTGGGAGTAAGATTTTTACTGAGATAGTAAATAGCATACATTCTTCCTTCTTCATCTTTCTATCCCAAAACTGTACCTATTGAGGTATTTAAGGCATCATTTTGGATGTGAAAGGGTTTCTCCCAATTAGGTCCTTGCAATATTGGGGAATTTACTAATTTCTCTTTAATTTCTTCAAAAGCATGTTGACACTATTCATCCCAAAGAAATTCACAGTCCTTGGTAAGCAATTTAAACATGGGGGAAATAATTTTACTAAAATCCTTGATAAACCGCCTATAGTATCCAACATGTCCTAAGAATGATTTGATATATGTGGGAGTTTGAGGAATAGGCAAGTCTGAAATAATCTTGATTTTGTTTTGGTCAACCTGAATTCCTCTTTTTGAAATATGGTGCACTAATATGATCCCTTCATCAACCATCAACAAAAATTTCTCATGACTAAGAGACAAGTGATGTTGTTCACATCTTGTTAATACTCTGTCCAAATTTTTCAAGGCATCATCAAATGTATCTCTATACAAAGTAAAATCATTCATGTATACCTCCACATAGTCATTTGTTAGGTCTACAAAAATTGCTAATACAGCTCTTTGAAAGGTTACTAGAGCATTACATAGTCCAAATGGCAATACCCTATAAGTAAAGGTACCTCATGGACAAGTAAATGTAGTTTTGTCCTGATCCTCAGTAACAACTATGATTTAATTGTATCCGCTAAATCCATCCAAGAAGGAAAAGTATTGTTTACTTGAAAGGTTATCTAAGACTTGATATATCCATGGTAAGGGAAAATAATCTCTCAGGGTGGCTTTGTTTAGTTCCCTATATTCAACACAAATTCTCCATTTTCCATTTTTTTAGTGACAATTACAAGAGGAGACACCCACTGACTATCTGAGATAGGGTAGATAAAACCTACTTTTAATAGTTTTTCAATTTCTTGTTTGACTATATCCCTTAAGGATGGATTAATCCTTCTCTGAGGTTGCCTAACTAGTCTAGTATTTTTAGTATAAATGTGATAGGTGCAGATACTTGGATGAATTCCCTTCATATCTCTATAGTCCCAAGCAAAAGCTTTAGTATGATCCTTCAAAACATCAAATAGTTTGGCTTCTTCATCATTCTTTAACCAACTATTAATATTCAAAAAAATTTATGGTAGAATCTCAACATGTTTGGTTCCAAGATATGATGAACTGATTTATTGAAGAGGCTCCATTAAGGTATTTAGTGGACATGCATGTGGTAACAACATATGATATGTAGCAACATCTCCAAAAGTTCCTTGAGACAAAATGCTGGACAAAGGACAATAGGAAGAGTTATGATACTTATCTTGTTGTAGATCAAACTCCTTGTTACTGTTGTTTTCCAAAAATTCTTCACCATCTCCTAATATCTATAAAGTTGATGCTACAGATCCTTCCTCTCCCCAAGATAAATTGCATTCCTCTAGAGTGAAGTTATCTTCACTTGCAAAAAATTGGTGTGGTTCTAGAACTAACTGTGAAGGTTCCAAAATTAATTGTGATGGTTTTGGAACTAATTGTGAAGGTTTTAGAACTAACTGTGGTGGTTTTGGAACTAACTATGATGGTTCTAGAACTAATCTTGATTGCTCAAATGACGATTGATGTTCATTTAATGAAGGATTAACTATATCATCTATATCCTATATATGATCCTGCAATGTTATCATAGCCAAAGAAGATAGATTTTTCTCATTAATATCAAGATTATCAACCCATAATTTCACTTGATTATCAATAAAAGATCATGTAGATGGATATAATAAAATTTTATTAGAATTCTTAACATTTGAAATAGTCATATCACTTGACCTACAATCAATTAAGGCAGTAACTGTAGCTAACCATGGTCTCCCCAAAATAATGGAATAACCAAGTGTTTTACCTTTTGGCTGCACTATAAGAAATTCAACTGGATATTCCCATGATTCCACCATTACTGCCACATCTTCAATAACTCCTTTTGATTTTGCTACAGATTGATCTGCCATCTGCAATATGGTATTAGTGGGTTGTATGCCTATTAATGGTAATGTTTTCAAAGTGTCCATTGTCATTACATTGATAGTTATACCCAAATCAACCAAAACATTATGTATATCATTATTCCCTATAGAAAAAGAAATAACAGGGCTTCCAATATCTCCATATTTGGGTAGTAAGAGTTTTCCTACTAATAAATCAACAAGTTTCCCATCTACCTGAATAGTTTTGGGATACTGCTTCTTTCTTCCAAGTTTTTTAAAACATAACAGTTTGATTAACTTGTTTAACTCTAGACTATCCTTAATTACTTGTAACAATGGTATTTCAATATTCAATCTTCTTAGTTCCTGCACCAATTCAGATTCCTTAAGTTCTATGGTTTTTTTAAGTCTTTCTGGAAATGGAATCTCAGTAGAATTACTTTTTGGTTCCTTATCTTTTTCTTTGTCATCTTCCTTAGGTGTAATTGTGCTAGAGGTTCTAGCTTCTTTTGTCATCTCTATGATTATAACAGGTGGACTACTAATGATTTTGATAGATTTGGTTTGAATGTTTTTACAATCCATTGTATTTAAATCAACTAATTTTTCTAGTTATGTTTCGTATACAGGAGTTATTTGTTTATTTCTTGGGTTTTTTATTGGTTGTGCCAGCATTTGTGTTTGGACTATGTTTTCAACTTATGGATTTTGTGTTGGAGGTCTTTTTATGGCTTGTTGGTTCTGATTTGGATATGTTTTTCCTTGTACATAATTGTTATTGCTCCATCTAGGTTGTGGCCAAGCATAAGGATTTCCTTGTCTAGCATAAGTTTGCTAATGTCCTTGAGTATACCAAGGTTGACTTGCCCAATCCTAAGGATGCAATGTGGGTTGAGGGGCCCAAGGTGGTTATCCCCAACTTTGTGGTACTATTTGAGGTACCCATGGCATCATCCAGGGATTAGGAGCTAGTCTTGGCATAAATTGTCCTTGGTTAGGTTGTCTCTGAACAAAATTTAATTCTTCTATAGTGGATGATGTATTGGTTTGTTTGAGTTGATTTTTTATGAGTGGAGGAAGAGAAAAAGTGTATCATGTTCTTTAGATTCACAGACAAGACACACTTCTATTTTATCTAAAGGACATTCCCTTATTGCATGCTTCTTCTTGCATCTAGGACAATACATGGCTAATGGTTCAAGTTGGGCATTTGTTTTAGCTTGCAATCCATCCATGGTAGAGGTTAATTGAACTAATATGTCAGTTTTAAATTTTGCCAGTTCATCCATCAAATTTTTCATATTTGGATTCAAATTTTTAACTATTTTCCCTTTTTGAGGTCCACCCCTTGTTCTTAAATAGTTTCTATAAATTTATATGATTTCGTTCATTCTTAATTAAGCAATGTTTCCTCTGCCAATTAAATCAAGGGTTTCCCTAGATTCATCATCCAAACCTTTGAGAAAAATGGTTTTATTTAAATCTTCTTGAAGTACAAATCCACATCTTTTACTTATAAAGAGGAATCTGTCCAAATAATCTTCCATATTCTCATCTTCTTCTTGTTTGATTTCGAAAAATTCTTCCTTTCAATTTCTTCCTCTACAATAATCTTGATATTTGTCTAGAAAGATAGTTTCTATTTGTTCTCAATTGGTAATAGAATTAGATGTTAATCCCATAAACCACCTCATTGTTGCATCCTTTAAAGTAGTGGAAACAAATTGAGTTTTTGATTATCTGTCTTGTAATCATAGGTCTGACATAGTACTTTAAATTCAAAGAGAAATTGGTCAGGATCTTCAAATGACATTCCTCTAAATGTTGGAAAATGTGCAGGTGAAAAGTTTTTCATAGTGGTTTCATCATCCTCAATCTGAATGGGATAGGTAAATGTTCTCTCAGGTTCTCTTCTAGCTTCTCGTGCCATCTCTCTAGTATTTTCTAGTCCCTTCTCCCAATCAATGTGGTATGTGGTCTGTTTTGGGGATGGTGAAATGTCAAGAGTAGTAGGTTGACTACTCAATTGATAATCAAAACTTTCCCTCAATGGATCTTGAGAAATAATCCTCCTCCCTAAGGTTCTACTTGGTTCTGGTGACTAATCCAAAAATTCCAAAAATGGCAATTTTGCTTCTTGTCTTATAGGAGATAATGGTGCCTCCAATTCTTGCTCAATGTCTTTTCTTAAACTAGAAGATGATGGAATTTCTTGTTCAGATATTTTGGGGAGAAATCTACCCTTGGAATCTTGTGGTCTACTCATAAATTATGGAAAATTTCTTTAATTACTAAATGAATGATTGTTGCTCTTGTTGACACCTAATTAGAAAATTACAACTAGTGATCTCTGGCAACAATACCAAAAATGATGGGTGTCATCATCCCCTTCATTTAATCAACTTTCTATTGATGTCATATTTAACTAGGGTTATGTCTAAATCTATATGCAACAAGAGGAATCATAGCAATTTAGTAATTGGATGGGGGTATTTGTATTTTTTTTTTGTTTTGGGGGATTTTAATGTCTTGAGGATTTCTTGATTAAAACCTTATTGGAAACAAACTATGCAAATCTGTTGAAAATAAACACACTCTGTAGAAATGAAATTGATTTCTAGAAACAAACACACGTTGCAGAAATGAAATTGATTATTGGAAACAAACACACATTGCAGAAATAAAATTGATTGCTAGAAATAAACACATGTTGTAGAAATGAAATTGATTGCTAGAAACAAATACACTTTGCAGAAATGAAAAGTTAATCTAAAAATGCTTGCAAGAACAAGTTTACAACAAATCTTAACTGTAAGGAGTTGTAAGTATTTATAAATTTACCAAAATTACCTATTTACTTTTGTGAATAGAAATATAAATACTGAAAAAATAAAGATCCCGGTTCTTCGGAGGAGTGGGCCCTTGTTCCACCTAGAATAAGATTTGAACAATTTAATTTGCTTTCAAAATAGAAATGGCTATTTCATTGATAAAATGTTTTGTGTTAAAAAATGTACCAATCTATCCTTATCTCTCTATTCTTCAATGATTTTCTACTTTTTTCTCTTTTATATATTCAAAAAATTAGGAATCTGTTCCTGATTTAATGGGATCATTGATCTGATAGATCACCAACCATTTGGAATAGATCCTCATCAGTTCTATATCTAGCTACAAAAGTTCTAGAGCTTATCTATAAGAGTACCAGAGCTAAATATAGAGTTCCAGAGCTAAGCCCAAAAATGTGACAACTTGAAATAGTATGGTGGAGTTTTGGAACTAATTGTGATGGTTCTAGAATAGATTCTACAAGTTTCGGGACTAATTGTGATGATTTTGAAATAGATTTTGTAGGTTCTATAACTAATCTGAATTGAGTCCAATGCTTCAAAAACATGTAATCTACTTCACATTTAAATTTTAGCATGATGATGACCTATTTTATTGCAAAACTAGAATTTTCCAACACACTTGTTAGGAATTACAGGTCTTTTTAAATGTTAGAATCATAGTTAACAAAAGATGGATAATCACATCCTAACTCATTTTAGATCCAAATAAAAGTTATAAAATGAAATCAAACTTAATAGAAAGAGAAAGTAAGATGAGGTCATTTATTATATAGTTATCAGGCATATCTTGGCCTCATTAGCCACCATCTCAACCACTTACCACTATCCATCAATATGTGGCTTCTTTAGCACCATCTGTCACCTATTCATACATAGCCACAAGTCAACCTCAATATAATGTTCCCCTTAATTATGTATCTTCTCAACCTCAACTCAATCTAATCAAAATGCTAATGGACAAAATTACTAGTTTTGAGTCATCCATCTCCACGTTAACCAATCTTTTGTCTTATGATAAAATTTGTAATGATCTTATCCATCCCTCTGTACCCATTCATGCTTACCCTCCTCAATGGTAATTTTCCAAATTTTCCAAATTCCAAGGTAAGGAGGATCCTCAAAATCACCTAAGAGTATTCCATCATGCTTACTATTTGATCGCTTATGATGATACCCTTCTCCTCCAACCTTTCCCATGTCATTATCTGGGGCTACCCTTGATTGTTATAGTACCCTTCCCATTCATTCTATATTTTCTTTCTCTCAATTGGCATAAACCTTTTTGGAACACTTTTCTATAAACATATCTAAAAAGGTTTCCATTACCAACTTATACTCCATCAAATAATTTGAAGATGAATCCATTGTTGATTTTGTTTCTAGATGGAGGGGCCTCATTAATCAACTCGCCTTCCCATTACCTCAACTTGAATAAATCAAATTATGCTCTTAGGGGTGTGCCAAAAACAATGCTCCAACTCTCCAGGTCCAAACCTTTAGAACCTTTGATGAAGCATTCAACATGGCATGCAAATTAGAAAACCATGTTTTTGATGAAGGGAAGTTAAAGCTTCAAAATAAAAATTATAGTTTCAAATCCACTAAATCATCCTCCACCAAGACCATGAACCCAACTAATTTTAAATCAAAATCATCAGCACACTTTGTTTTTCTCAAAACCACACTACCTCCAACCATCAACCAAACACCTTAAACCAACAATCCTTCCAATCACCAAAACTATACCCAAAACGAGGCTCGTTCAAAACCATTACCCTAATTGGGAAATCATATGCATTAGTTTTGGATAAACTACTTAAATCCAATCTAATCCAACTTCCACCCATCAAGCCCCCTAAAAAATTTGATACTTCTCATCCCCTTCCTAGGTGGTATAATGAGAATGATCATTGTGATTATCATTGGGTCATTGGACATGATACTGATAGATGCAATACCTTTAAAAGCATTATCCAAGACCTAATTGATAGAGGAGAGCTTGTGTTTGATAACCCAAATGATCCTTCCAACCAATCCCTTTTTACTTTCTAAAAACCTTTCCCAAATAATTCACCTTTAATTCAACCTCATGAAAACCAACCTAAATCCTCCAATTCACACAAGGCACATGTAATTAATCTCATCAATAATGTGCCCACTGTTGAAGAAGTCATCACCTCTATCACCCAAATAGAGGAAACCAAACCACCATCTATTACTTCAAAAAACCCAATGGAGTAATAAATTACCCCTTCTTCTTCTGTAGATGAAACCACCATTCTATCTTACCCTCTTACGGTAGAAATACCCAAGGAGATAACCATTCCATCGACCATTAGACCCACTCCTCCAATCCAAAAAGAATAGTCACCTACTTATTTGGGTAACCAAACCAAAGAGGAAGCTATACCTACCCTTCTACTTGAAATAGCTACCCTTACCTCTCCTATTATAAAACCATTTATAGCTCCCTCAAAAACTGTTACTAGATAGACCATACCCTCGTCTACCCAATCATCACATTTAGAACCTTATTCCAAAGATAACAATATTGAAATTTGTCCTTCTACAAAGGGTTTACATTTTGAAACTAATGATCAAGGAATAAAACCCATTTATAAACCCTTTTCTCGACTACTTCAAATTTTGTAATTTATCTCACAACCTAATTTTGATAGAACCACATTTTGGCATTGGCTTCAAATCCCATATAAAATAAAATTGAACCTTCCACTCCACTTGAGTCTACTCTTGAGCCTATTGTTATAATTCCACTAACTACCCCTCCTAAAGTCACCAAGGAATAATCCCAATTACCCCCACCTAAAATTGTCAAGTCACCTTATGCCTCTCTTATCAAGCTAATCAAAAACATAGGGGTCCTTCCCATGCCTAATCCTAATCACCCTCCTTTGTGATTAGACTTAACCACATCAACCCAACCAAATCCAAATCTAATTACACCCATTAATAAAGAAGGGTTACCTAGACCACAACCTCGGGTTAAGTCCATACCAAATCTTTCACCTTTACCTTCTATTTTGGGACCACATCCCTCCACCATTCCCATTACCTACTCTTCTTCCAAGAAACCATCTCCCCTTTCTCCACCTATAACAATACAATCCACTAGTTTATCATCTTTTATTACCAACCTTTCTCCATCTACTTTCCCATTTATTAAACCTCCAATCTCTAAACCAATTGTGACTAAGCTAATTTTTTATAGTCCAGAAACTAAACTCACTCCACCAACCACACCTCCTGTGAGGTCAAGAAATCTTTACCCCATAGGATCCCTATACCCAAGGTCCAAACTCCACTACCTCTAAGATCTTTATTAGAATCTTATACAACCATTTTATAAATATTGTTGTAAGCTTCTACCATTAGCTTACCACAAATCAAGCCTTTTGACCCCACTCACCAAAATCCAACTTAGTTCAATGACAATTTGATTTTTCTTTACCATATGACCCCTAAACATGATAGGAAGAACTATAAATATCTCCAATCAATTATTCATGGCCTTTTAGAGGAAGATGATCTATTAGATGAACCTTCTTTATGCCCCTTTCCCATTTTACCACCTATCCAATCTACTTACCAATCATCTACTTCTCTACTCCCACCAAGGAGTGAAGTAGAAGAACCAAAGCAAGCAACCGGTCCCCTTATCCATACCACTCATATGGTGACTTAGCCTTAAGCCCAACAAAAGGATAGGGATAAATCCATCTAATAGAATGAAAAAGGCAAGGCTAAGGCAACCATTCCATGGTCCTACCCTTCAACTCGTCAACCAACCAACCAAACCCAAATAACTACACCTTCACCCTCATAACCATCCAAGCCAAAATTATCCATTTTAGGAGCTCTTTCTTCCAATGCATCTCCATTTTTCCAATGCTTAGTGTTAAAAAAACTTCAACAAACACCATTCAAAATGAGTCTTTATGAATTAAATAGCACCTCACCCCAGCACCGTCAAGATTTAATTAAATAACCACATTCTATAGAGGTTCAACTAGTTGACCCTCAACCTCTTACATCTTTGATTGGAGCCATCTAACATGTTACCATGGTCACCTTTCAAGAATAAAAAATTATACCATATGACCCTAATTCGCATCCATCAATCAAACACATGTTAAATGAGTCATGATTGATGGGGGAGTGAGTATCAATATCATTTCCTCCTATGCCTATGATCAACTCCAACTACCTAAAAACATCATGTTAGAAATCTTGGTAATTCTCTGATCATTTAATGATACCTTGGATACCATTCTAAGAATAGTTTTTCCCCATATCCATTTGGGGCCTTGAACTATTCTTGAACTATTTTATGTCATAGAAGGAAATTTTTAATATAATATTTTACTCAGTTTCCCTTGGATCTATTTTATGGGTTACATCCCTTTTACCCTTCATTGATGTGTCAATTTTAAACATGAGGGACAAGTCATTATAATCAAAGTCAATCTGAGTCCCTTTTCCTCTTGTAATATGACATATTAGCCCAATGACATTCTCATTCCACCTTCACCCACTTCACAACCAACCTCTATCCAAATCACTACATCAACCCAACCCATCAACACTTATATCTTCAACAATGATGAAGCATCTACTATCTGAACCATCCCTTCATCTCAAATCTTGGTTAAACACCCCTTGAAATCCACATTTTGGCATCTTACGCTAGGGGAATATTGACTTTTAGCTTTGGATGATTTCCCTTCTCTACATGAATTTGAGAACATTCAAAACCATCCATCTTATGATCACAATATCGATACCCTTGTTCCCTTTGACCTTCCCAAAAATATAACATATTTTGTCTATGATGGACTTGATAAACCACTCCTTATTCCCATCATCGTGCTGTACATCCGACCATTCACTTCTATTTTTTTATCTTAGCAACTCGACCTTTATCCAAATGTGTCTTCATCAGTGTACTTAGAAGGGGTTTAGTTTTGGCCTTTATGAATAAGGACCTCATGAACTTCCCATCATTAAAACTCAGTGCACTTAGAAGGGGTTTGGTTTTGGCCTTTATGAATAAGGACCTCATGAACTTCCCATCATCAAAACTCAAAAACCTCATGAGTTCTTTATCCTGGGGTATGATCCCTTGAAAGATCCCACATCACCAAAACCAATTCTTACCACTTCTAAAGAACCTCTATGCTCACCAACCCCACATTTATAATTTGATGAACCTCTACCCTCACCAACCCCACTTTTCCAATTTGATGAACCTTACCCTCACCAACCCCACTTTTCCAATCTAATGAATCTCTATCTTTGACCCCACTTTTCCAACTTAAAAAAATCTACCCTCACCAACCCCATCTTTTCAATTTGCTGACATCGACATTATCCCACCTAACTTTTTTTTGATCAAGACTGTCAATTTGGGTCCCCTAACCTATTAATGTGGGGACTAAACCAAAACCATTCCTCTCATCCACCCTAAAATTATTACACATGACTCACCCACCATTAATACCATCCAATGATAAGATGACAATTCTATTCTTACCTATATAGGTACGGGGGACTCTTCTCTTCAAAAGGCCCTTCCTCTTTAAAACCAAAAAATTCTAAATGAATCAACCATTGATGTCAATTTGAGAACTTAGGAGGACCCTTGTATCATCAAGATTGGCCAATCCTTAACCCTAAGAGAATAATGAGACTATCAATCTTTTCTTCATGACCATATCATATCATTTTCTTGGTCTTATCAATATATGCTCGGCATTGACCCTTCTATCACTCTTTATTGAATTTTTACCCATATCAAAGTTAAGCCAATTCAACAAAAGCTTCATCATATGCACCCTCGCATAGATATTCTCATCAAAAAATAACTTCAATGCCTTCTATTCATCAACTTCATTTAACCCATTGACTACCCATAATGGGTCTCCAATATCATTCCTATTACCTAACCCATTGGGGGACTCCACCTTCATGTTTATTTTTGTGATCTTAACCTCATATGCCCCAAAGATGACTTTCCCCTATGTAATATTAACCAACTTATTGATCTCACCTCTAGCCATGAAATTTTATCTGTTATGGATAGTTTTTTAGGATAAAACCTAATCTTGATCACCCCTCAAGATCAACATAAGACATCCTTCATCACCCCATGGGGAACTTTATAATATCATGTTATGCCTTTTGGATTAAATAATGCAGGGGCAACCTATCAGTGAGACATGACCTATATCTTTCATGGCCTCATTCATAAAATATTTGAGGACTATGTTGATGATCTGCTTGGTAAATCCAAGCACCGTCAAGGTCACCTCACTATTCTCACTATCATCTTTGAAAGACTTATCCATTACCATGTTAGGATTAACCTAAATAAATGTATCTTTGGGGTCTAATCAGGAAAACTTTTGGATTTATTATTTCCCTCTATGGAATAGAAATAGACCCTACAAAATTATGAGCCATTTTATAAATGCCTCCTCTTACTAACCTAAAACAACTTTGTAGCCTGCAAGGAAAACTTCAATCAATTTGCCACTTTATCTCTTAGTTATCCACTCATTGTTATCCTTTTTACCACCTACTTAAAAAATATACCTCCTTTAAATAGACCAAATAATTTCAACAAGCCTTTGATGCAATCAAGGAGTATCTTGTCTCTCCACTAGTCCTTATTCCCCTAAAGGAGGATCAACCCTTTTATTTATATATATCTGCTACCAATGATTCCTTTGGAGCCATACTCACTCATCGTGATGACTGTTGGGTGAATATTTTATCAGCCAGCTAACTGGTGACCAAAATAGTTCCTATCACCATAGCATAGGGAGATGGGTCATCTTGGTGTGCAAATTTACTACATCAATAAGGGATAAATCTCTCCTCTCATTAAGGGGATGTTCCCTATTAAATATGTGGAGCTATACACAATATAAATAAGTAGAAAGTAAGACACAGAGGTGGGATAAACCATCCATCTCTCTTTTTTTAGAGATGATGCTAACAAATAGAGGAGAAATCCTAGTGTAAACACTGAAGGCACTTTTGTTCTTTCAAAAGTGTTCTTGTAGGAAATAGTAGGAGTTTCTTTCAAATAGTAAAATAAGAAACCAATTAACCAGAGGGCATAGTAACAATAGGATGAAGCAGAATGCAAAGTTTCCACCTCAACTACTCAAAGAGTATATCATAAAGGATAATGGGGGCACAAAGTCACCCCATAATCCTTAACACAAAAAGAAAAGAAAAACACAGACTGAAAGCAATTATGAAAGCACAAAGTCTTCCCACATTTGGTTTCAGGACACTTCCCTATTACCTTCACTAATCATGCTTACCAAATTAAATGAATAAGGACACCTTTAGAAGATAGATGTAAGAATGATCTTCTAAAATGACACAAGTCAAAACAACACAAAGTCTATGAAAAACTTGCTTTCTTATTCAAATAAAAATGAAAATGAAATTACAACCTGAGCTCAAAGTCTCAGTCTTCTTTCAAAATGGGTAGAGTTTCACTCTTGTAAAAATGAAAATTCCCCTTTACAAATGAGAGATATTACAATCTTATAGCAACTACACAAGGATTGGCACTTTTTTCCATGGGACAGCCCATGCTACAGTCAATGTCTTCACTATGCCTTCAGTCTTATCTAGAGAGACCATGCTAAGAATAGTGCGCTACCATAACTATGGTGTGTCCCTTCATCTAATATGTTTCTTTCTTGGTATGGATCATCTGGTACTTTTCCAATTTGTCTTTACCTCATGGGAGCAAAATAGGTTGCATCCTTGGTTTGGTGTGCTCAGAAGTCTACTCGATCCACTGTTTCACCTATTGGAAATAACTCTTTCAAAGATATTTTTTATCCTTTGGTCTCACTCCTCTCTTCACTGCTTAAGTGCTTCTTTGCTCTCTAGTTGAACCATCGCTTTAATTGAACTTGCGTTTGGAATCATCCATGTTTCTTCTTTGTCCTTTATAGCCCTTCTTGCCTAAGTCTTTGGGGGGTTCCTTTCTGTGTCTTTGACAAGTGGCAAGTTCTATTGTTATGAAACTCATTAGAAACTTACAGAAAATGGGTTCTATAACATATTTTTCTTGAGCAACTCCAAAATGGGAACACAGATGCAAACACTTGTCACATTCCACTGAGTCATAATAGGACATGTGACATATTCCGCTTAACTTATAGAAGCTTTAGAAAACTTTGGGGGTCTTGCAAAAGATGACACATTGTGGCTTCTGCTCTACTTTATAATGGACACATGGTGGCTTCCACTGCACTTTATCTTTTTCCATAGGGCATTTTTTCACAATATTTTCTCTTCAGTCAGGCTTTTCCTTCAGATAGTCACTTGGTTTTTCCTTTGAGTTCTATGCTTTATTTGAATTTCAACAAATATTCCCTTACTTTAAATTTGACGTCCATGGGCCTGTCAATGGTCACTAGCCACTTGAACCATGTTGAACCTTAAACCTTTGAACCCGCTAAAAGTACATTGGTTCATTGGTTCATTGACTCATTCTATCTCTTTTGTTCCATCGCTTCCTGGTTCAATCACTTTCCCACTCCTTGGTTGAACCATCTATTAAACCACCTATTTGCTACTTCTCTCTTTGACAGAGGCTACCTTTAAACCTTTGAACCCATAAACCATTGAACTTTGAAATCTTTTAGTTCAAGGTTTAATCAGTTCATTGGTTCATCCTTTTGATTTCACTGAGTCTCTTTGATACCTTTAAACCAAGCATGTTGAACCAATTGGTCATTGAACTTGTTGAATCGATGAACCAAAATGGTTCAAGGTTCAACAGTTCAAGACTTTGAAACTAGTTAAGTGCTCAGAGCCGTGGAACCTTTGAAACGGTTGAACTTTGAACCTCTTACAAAGCGCGGCTAGCTCTTGCAGATGACGTTGAACCTCTGAACCCATCAAACTAAAATGGTTCAAGGTTTAATAGTTCAATGGTTTAATCCTTGCTTAGATGCTTATCAATGGACATTTTTTATTGAACCAAGGTGCCAACCCAATCCTAAAGATGGCCAAGTATTAGAAACTGGTTCTTTTGATTGAACTCACCTGTAGAAGCTTCTAAACCTATTGAACCTACTAATCCCTTTATTAAAAAAGCTTGAAAAAAGGAGAATTTGAAAGCTCAGAACAAATTTTGAGAAGGGAAGAGAGAAATTTTGGTCCTGTAGGACCAAGATAGCTCATATGTTGTTCCAAAAATGAGTGACATTTTTGGGGACCAACAGCTGGCTCTAGTTGGGGAACTTCCTTCAGGTGAAAACTTGAAACACAGCTAAGGGGAGTAGAAACTAGAATATCCAGTGATTTGAAGTGTGCCATTGGGCTATGGAGTCATGCTACCCAAAAAGAAAGGCTCCAAAAATGAAAACAAAAATCACAAAATAAAACTAAAGATTATACAAATATACATATGTATAGATGATCTTATCTAATGCCTCAAGATTTAAAGCACTTCAGATGCCACCCAATGTGAGATATTGAAAATGGTGTGTCATCCTAATAAACTAGTAGGAAACCATTTTGTCCCTAGAAATGGTGACGGGTGAATGGAACTCTCCACCAGGAAACCAATTTTTTGTGTCATCCCTTTGGTTATCTCCTCTTTCCCCACAGCAAGACTTGACTTTTAATCTGAAAACCATGAATCTTTGCTCTCTTGGTAAAAAGTTCCTTTTCCTAATTTTGATGTGTAGTAGCATGGTCCATTACCATAATTGGTTTCTCTTCTAGTTTAGTCTAGCACATGATTTGATTGTTCCCATTCAAACCCTACCAATCATTGGCACTATCAGGCATACTTGGTGTTGTTCCATCTGAACCAATTCCTAGATCATCACCTACAAGATTTTCATTTGCTAAAACATGAATGTCTTCAATAGATAGAAAATAATTACCCCTGCCTGAAGACTCAAATAGAATTTGAGCTTCAGTCCTTGATGTCTGAGTGACAATGTATTTTGCCTCCTTCTCAGGAAGTAACCTATGGATTACACCTTTCACAGGGATTCTTGCCTGAGACAATTCCATGCTTAATTCCCCTCCAACATCCTTGCATAAATTATGCCTAAGAAGGATGCCATATGATGCTGGGACATCGACCATTAGGATGGTCATCTTGATTCGCTTGTCTGGAAAGGCAGTAAATGCAAATTGGGCATCTTTAATTTGCCCCAGCAATGGCACTTGTTTGTTCTCTATGAAGAAACATCTCCCAAATGTCTTGGTCATTTTGAGACCTAGAGATTCTACCACTTTAACAAGCATGAAATTGTCTGAAGCCCCAAAATCAATGATGCAATTATTGAGCTAGTGACCATTTATCAACAGGAAAACATAGAAAGGCTGTATTTTCCCAGGGGTAGTAGGAGGGGTAATGACAAGATTGTTTGGGATAGGCATGTTACTTGGGGGACCATGAGTTACTTTCTTAACCTCTTGTCTTGCAGGGATGGTTTGGTTCTTAACACATTGAACCAACTTGTCCAATTGCTCAAGATGAGACTGCATAAATTCAATCTTAGACATTTGAATTTTGGTTTTCTTTATATGGTCAATGATATCAAATGCCTAAAATGAGCTAGGAGTAGAGGATGGTAGTTCATCCTTTTGATTTTTGAAAGGGGGAGGACTGGACTACAAATTTGAAGTAGAAGGCATAAGGGCATTTGGGGTACTTACCTTTCTCATAATCACCAGGTCCTTTAGCTGGAAAGGAAGAGTGGATCCCCACTTAGCAATTGAAATTGCTGGTTGAGGTCACTCCTCTACTTTCTCCTTATCATCTCATTGAGCTAATTAATTCTTGGACCATGTGAATATAACATATGACCCCTTAGCTGCATTGCCTTCTCTTCTAGGTTGATCCTGATAGTTCAAAAAACTGATGTGGGAGTCACCAGCTGATTCTTCTTGATCCTCCATGAAGAGACCAACATCATTTTCTTGATCAAACTTAGGTTGGAAAGAGAAATCATGTTCTGTTTCCAAATATCCAATTGCTAAGTTGGTTGGAGGTGCTTCAAGGGCAAGGTTCCTCTTTGGGGGAGGAAGGTGATTTGGCTACCCTTGATTCCTGGCAGGATTGCCTTAGTATGCCTAATTCTAAAATGTCCTCCTTGGCATATCCTGATTAGGAGAAGTAGACATAACTTGGGTCATTTGTCTTCTGAGGACTAGCAATTCATTTGCTAGCTTCTACACCATTGGATCAGTGGTGGCTAAAGGGGAGTATTCAAAAGAAGGAGAAGATTTACCTCTAGTTCGATCTCTTCTTATCTTTCTAGCCAAGATAAGGTCATCTTCTACCTTAGTAGCCAAGTCCTAAGTAGCAACAAGGTCTATGTGCCTGGATCATCTCAGCAAGAAACTCACTTCAGGTAGCTATGAGTTGATGAAGAAACACTTGAGATTCTGAGGTGTTGGTTAGGCGACCATGGGAATCCTATGCCTCAACTTATTGAACCTGGCAATAAAATCCCTCATAGGCTCATGAGGCTCTTTCTTCATATGAGTGAGTTAGGCTAGCAAGGCATGTGCATCTTCTATAGGCTTAAACTTGGCTTCAAATTTGTCTTTTAAAGTGTCCCAAATAGTCACTGATCTAGCCTACAGGTGGTAGAACCAGTCTACAGTAGTGCCTTGTAGTGTCTCCATGAATAGCCTGACTGCTATGTCTTTAAATTCCACCCCTATTATGCCATGGGCTATGCTAAAAGCTACAATGTGTTCATTAAGATGAACTTTCCCATCACCAAAGAATTTGGGGAAAGTTTTCCTTGAACTACATGGAAGCTCATGCAGGGGTAGAGTTAAGTTAAGTGGACCAAAGGAGTTACCCGAGGGGCCTTGAGCCATGATTTGATTATGTAAAAGTGGGATCACAAATCTGGGTAGAGAATGGATAGGCAAAGCTCTGCTAGTAGTAGAAAAAGAAGCTCTGCCTTGTGTTGGTGACCTGGTAGGGCTAGGAGGAAGACTCCTAGTTTGTTGAAGGTGAGGTTGTGGAGGAAACAAATCAAAACTACTCTGTTGCACCAACTCAAAAGTAGGGTCAACAACACCTTCAAATTTTTGGCTTCTTGTATAACACAGAGTTGCCAGATTGCAAAAAAAAATGGAAAAGAGTAGGATATGCTTCAGCTTGAAGTTTGAGACTTCAAACTATGCGCTCTTCCCCAACAAAGTCACCAAAAACTATTGGGTGAATATTTTGTCAGCCAGCTAACTGGTGACTAAAATAGTTCCTATCACCATAGCATAGGGAGATAGGTCATCTTGGTGTGCAGGTTTACTACATCAACAGGGGACAAATCTCTCCTCTCATCAAGGGGAGGTTCCCTATTAAATATGTGGAACTATATACAATATATATAAGCAAAAAGTAAGACATGTGGGTGGGATAAACCATCCATCTCTTTTTTTCAGAGATGATGCTAATAAACATAGGAAAAATCTTGGTGTAAACATTGAAGGCACTTCTCTTCTTTTAAAAGTGTTCTTACAGGAAATAGCAAGAGTTTCTTTCAAATAGTAAAATAAGAAACCAGTTAACCAGAGGGTGTAGTAACAGTAGGATGAAGCAGAATGCAAAGTTTCCACCTCAACTGCCTAAAGAGTATATCACAAAGGATAATGGGGGTATAAAGTCACCCCAGAATCCTTAACACAAAAAGAAAATAAAAACACAGACTGAAAGCAATTGTGAAAGAATGAAGTCTTCCCACAATTGGTTTTAGGACACTTCCCTATTACCTTCACTAATCACGCTTACCAAATTAAATGAATAAGGACACATTTAGAAGATAGACGTAAGAATGATCTTCTAAAATGACACAAGTCAAAATAACACAAAGTCTATGAAAAACTTGCTTTCTTATTCAGATAAAAATGAAAATGAAATTACAACCTAAGCTCAATGTCTTAGTCTTCTTCTTTCAAAATGGGCAGAGTTTCACTCTTGTAAAAATGAAAATTCCACTTTACAAATGAGATATATTGCAATCTTATAGCAACTACACAAGGATTGGTGAATTTTTTCCATGGGACAGTGCATGCTGCAGTCAACATCTTCAATGTACCTTCAGTCCTATCTAGAGAGACCATGCTGAGAATAGTGCACTACCATAACTATGGTGTGTCCCTTCATCTAATATGTTTCTCCCTTGGTATGGACCATCTAGTCCTTTTCTAATTTGTCTTTACCTCATGGAAGCAAAAAAGGCTATGTCATTGGTTTGGTGTGCTCAGAAGTCTACTTGATCCACTGTTTCACCTACTAGAAATAACTCTTTTGAAGATATTTTTGATCCTTTGGTCTTCCTCCTCTCTTCACTGCTTAAGTGTTTCTTTACTCTCTGGTTGAACCATCACTTTAATTGAACTTGCCTTTGGAATCATCCATGTTGCTTCTTTGTCCTTTATAGCCCTTCTTTCCTAAGTCTATGGGGGGTCCTTCTATGTCTTTGACAAGTGGCAAGTTCTACTGTTATGAAAATCATTAGAAACTTATGAAAAATGGGGTCCATGACATGTTTTTCTTGAGTAAATCCAAAAGGGGAACACGAATGCAAACACTTGTCACATTTTGCTGAGTCATAACAAGACATGTGATGTATTCCACTTAACTTATAGAAGCTTTAGAAACCTTTGGGGGTTCTGCAAAAGACGACACATGGCAACTTCTATTCTGATTTATAATGGACACATGGCAGCTTCCATTGCACTTTATATTTTTCCATCGTGCATTTTTTTATGGGATTTTCTCTTCAGTCATGCTTTTCCATCAGACAAAAGTCTAAAGGAATTCTTTTGATCAATCGCTTGGTTCTTCCTTTGAGTTCTACACTTTATTTGAATTTCAATTGATATTCCCTTACTTTAAATTTGACATCTGTAGGGGTGTCAATGGTCACTAGCCACTTGAACCATGTTGAACCTTAAACCTTTGAACCCACTAAAACTACATTGGTTCATTGGTTCATTGGTTCATTCTGTCTCTTTTGTTCCATCGCTTCCTGGTCCAATAACTTTCCCACTCCTTGGTTGAACCATCCATTGAACCACCTATTTGTTGCTTCTCTCTTTGATAGAGGCTACTTTTGAACCTTTGAACACATGAACCATTAAACTTTGAACTCTTTCGGTTTAAAGTTCAATCATTTCATTGGTTCATCCTTTTGATTTCACTGAGTCTCTTTGATACCTTTGAACTAAGCACATTGAACCAATTGGTCATTGAACCTATTGAACCAATGAACGAAAGTGGTTCAAGGTTCAACGGTTTAAGCCTTTGAAACTAGTTAAGTTCTTAGAGCCATGGAACCTTTGAAACAGTTAAAATTTGAACCTCTTACAAAGCACGATTGGCTCTTGCAGATGACATTGAACCTTTGAACACACTAAACCCATCGAACCAAAATGGTTCAAGGTTCAATGGTTCAATCCTTGCTTAGGTGCTTGCTGATGGACATTTTTTATTGAACCAAGGTGCCAACCCAATCTTGAAGATGGCTAAGTATTGGAAACTGGTTCTTTTGATTCAACTCGCTTGCAGAATCCTCTAAACCTATTGAACTTGCTAATCTCTTTACTGAAAAAGCTTGAAAAAAGAGGAATTTGAAAGATTAGAACAAATTTTGAGAAGGGAAGAGAGAAATTTTGGTCCTGTAGGACCAAGATAGATCATATGTTGTTCCAAAAATGAGTGACATTTTTGGGGACCAACAATGACCAACATAAGGAGTAGGATATTTATTACATCAGTCACACCTTCATTGTTTATGAAACCTGATACACCCATTCTAAAAAACTATACCTTTCATTAGTTTTTTTAGCCTCTAAAATTTATCATTATCTTCTTAACCACAAAACTTACATCATTACTGACACTGACCTCCTCAAGCACATGCACTCTAAGCCATATCTTAACCAATGTAGGACTAAGTGGATCATGCTTTTAGCTAAGTTTGACTTTGAGTTTCTTCCATGAAAATCCATTAAGGGATAGGTGATTTCAGACCAACAAGCTAATTATCCTCTTCCTAATAATCAAACTCGATGTCTTACCTTTCCAGACAAGTCTATGGCCACTCTTTCTTTGGAAGAACCCACCTATCAAATGATTATGTATTTTGATGGCTCTAAATGTTAAAATGGTGGGGGTGCTAGCATAATCCTCATTCCCCTTAATGGGGAACCTCTTCCCCATTCTTTCAAACTTGATTTTAAATGCACCAATAATATAGCCGAATATGAAGCCTTGGTCATTAGTCTCCAAACTGCTCTAGCTTTAGGAATCAAAATAATTAGCATCTTTGGAGACTCTCAACTCATTATCAACCAAGTCACAGTAACCTATCAATTAAAAATGATATCCTTATGGATTAAAAACAATTTTTTTATATACTTTTAGCATCATTTGACTGCTACACTATCCAATCAGTCCCTTGTTCTACCAACAAATTTGCAGACACAATGGCTTCCCTTGCATCCCAAATTCCATCTCAACCTACCAAGTCTAAACTATTTGTCACCATCCACCACTTTGTCACACCATATTACCTCAAACCTAATCTTCCTACCATTTATCAAATAGAAGTGTTACCTACAGACATTTGGTATAATCAAATCTTTAACAACCTTAACATTGATGTCCTCCCTTTTGATCTTTCAATAAATTCTCATAAATCTTTCATACAAGGTACCTTTCACTAAATCATACTAGGGGTAATTCTTTACAATGAGGCTTTGATGGTCTCCTCCTTCATTGCTTTTGTAGTCATGAAATTTACCATGCCATTAAGAAAACTCATGATAGGGTCGATGGGGGACATTTTAGTGGCCTCATTGTCACTAAACAAATCCTACACCTTAGCTACTATTGGCCCACCCTTGATCAGGACTATTTTGTCTGTCAAAAAGTGTGTTAGATACCAAAAACACACTAAATTGTATCACATGCCTCTTCATGGCCTTCAAGTATCAACTGAATATTAGCCCTTTTCATAATGGGGTCTTGACCTCATTAGAGAAATCAATCCTCATTCATCTCAATGACACCAATACATCATCACTGTTACTAAATATTTCACTAAATGGGTGGAAGCCATCCCCCTTATCTTGATCAAAGATGAAAAAATCATCGATTTCATCAATCACCACATCATCTATCATTTTAGTCTCCCTTAAAAAATCATCATTGATAATGATAAATCATTCAAAAACAAGAAAGTTCAAGTTCTCTATGATGCTTTTGGCATCAAGCTCAGTGATTCCTCACCTTATCATCCATAAGATAATGGCTAGGCCAAGGCCTCTAACTAAACACTCATCAAAATGCTCACTAAGGTAGTTAGTGCTTTCGGTAAGGATTGGCACATACACATCTCATTTCTTTGATGGTCATATCATATTAGTATTCACACTACAATAGGGTCTATACCTTTTTCCCTAGTCTTTGGCATAGAGGCTATCTTACCTCTTAAAGTCCAAATTCTCTCTCTTCATATTTCCTTACATGATATCATTTTTGAAGAGGATTGTCATCAATAACACCTTGCATGCCTTGAGTTGCTCGATGAACATCACCTTTTTTCCCTTAACCATCTTCACATCTATCAAGAGCATATTACCCATGCTTACAAAAAGCATTTAAAAGAGTGATAGTTCAACATTGAAGATCTCATCCTCAAGGAAAACTATCATGTCACTAACATGGAGAAGACCAAAAAAGGTAAGTTTTCTTTTAACTAGTTAGGACCTTACATTATAACCCATATGTATGGATCAGGTGCTTATCACTTATCCTCTTTCAAGGACAAGATGGAACCTGAACCCATTAATGATTTGCATTTGCATCTCTTTCATTGTTAAAATAAGGTCAAACCCACTTGTGTCTAACTTAAGCTCATCCCATTGGATCATTAACCTTCTTCCACCTTATTTCCTTTCTACCCATTTTGAAATTGATTGATTAGATAGAACAATTTGATTCCTCCATCACAATTATAGCCCAGTCCTAAGCATGGGTATATTGGCTCTACCCATAGCATGGTTCTTATGGATAATTTTCATCTTTTAATAGATGGAATCCCATGGTCAATTTTTTCTCAAAACCCAATCCTCTAATGAACATTTTGTGTCCAGGTCTTACTTCTACATGGGTAGACCTTTCGAACCTGACTAGACTTGTCCATGTCTAATTTTAGTTTAAAACATATCCATATATCCAAATAAATGGTAGACTACTCCCTTGAAGGATAGTTGCACCATCAAATCAAAATTTAATTAAAAATAGATTGTTCCCTTGAAGGACAGCTATACATAATAAATTCTTAGATCACTCCCTTGAAGGATGGCTAAATAATAGTCATTAGAAGCTTCCTACATCGATCAGTTTTAGAAACTTTAAATCAATAAAAATAAGCAAAATCAATAAGTAATCTATAATTAGCTCATATATTTTCCATTTTTAGACTTCTCGTATTGATCAATCTACCTATTTATCTCAATCAAGCCATAATTGGCTCTTATATATGGCATGATTAGACTTCTCATATTGATTAGTCTACCCATTATAATCAAACATATAAAAGGCATGGACTTGTTTACTAAAGTTCTTTGGTCACCTAGGGAAAAGCTAATGACTCCACTCTAGCATTTACACCCTTACCCACCATCCACATCCTAACCACACCTAAGGGACTATGAGCTTACTTGGCATGAAGTAGTCAAGATGCATATTTTTTAAAATAAAACATGCTCTTACGAAAGATTTGATGGGTTTGTGTTCACTAAGTTAATCCATATATATATTCTTATTATTATTTTTTCACTAGTAAAAGGCACCATGCTCCTTATCTTATCCAAACATCTAGATGTAAATGTTTCCCTTACCTATGCCAAACCCATATCTTCATATCTATTAACCAAACATCACATTTTATTTAACATTTTTCCCTAAACATATGTCAACAACATTCACCTCAGCAAAATTAACATCATGTGTAAATAACATAACTATTAATAACATAACATAACATAACCTAATCATCTCTATAATCCATAAACCATAACATCAAAACAAACATACAAAATTACATTATGATTAAGTCATCAAAACATCATCATCAGTTATAACTAATAACATCATACCCAGTACCTTCAATGAAATAATATCATAATTAACTCATCACATCATCATATAAGCATCATCATCATAATCAAAATTAATATCCATATATATGTAATAGTACAAAATGATACATATAACTCTCTCACATATACATCTCACATCTCGACACATAGGCTAGTATCAACAATATCAAAATACATATACATCATCATGACCCAGGAGTACCTTCACCATTTCTACTAGCCCCATCAACACATATCCCTAAAGGAGGCCCTATCAGTGGGCCCATTGACCTAGAACCACAATCACTACACCACCTACAAAACCCACTTGATACTCTCCCTACCTTAGCTCATTAGGACACTATGCTAACATAATGCCCTCATAATAACACAAATCTTGTATGGCCACTAGATACCTAGCCTATGTCACAAAACCTAGTGGTGCCACCACTACACCACCTATCTACCATAGAGAGTCTCTCTCTTATGTCACCAAACCAAGTGATGTCCTCACCTGATCTTACTCTCCTATTACTGACAAAATCTATCCCTATAAACTAGCCACCTGACCCTATAAAGTGGCCACCTATCCCTATCAAACGGTGTCCTATACCTATGCTTGGTCTTTCTATACTGTCACTCTTCCTAACTAACCTTGAAGAGTGGAAATATATCCTTAAAGAGCAGTAATCTAGGCCTATGTTGCTACCAATGCTACTACTACCTATGGATCCCCCTATGTTAGTACCTATGCCAAGTCAACATCCATTGATCAGTGATCCCCATCTTTGACACCAAAATCAATGGCTATGTACCTCCCTTGAAATCAAGTGCGATAGTTAGTTGTTCAGATTGCATCATCTCCATCCGTTAGGGGCAACTCCTCAAAAATCATTTATTCCTTAATTACCTATGGCTCTGGTAGATACAGCTCTGTATCCTCCCTCTTGTATCACATAGAATACTAAGGGATACCTTACACTTGCCCAAATTGATTCCACACTCACTCAAAGTGGATTCTCTTTGTCTCCTTATTCCACCTCCCATAGGGCCATATTCATCTCTATAAATATAGGGTGTAGAACCTGTAACCAACCCATATTGGCCAAGTCTGATATGGCCTCTAGACTATGTCACCCACAACTAAGCTCTCTAAGGCTCCTCTAAACCAATCAATGTCTATAGTACCACCACCCACACCTATCATGGCTCTATCTCTCCTCCATTAGTAAAATCTAACTACATAATCCATCAATTGGTAGTCCTCTATCAAAATGTCCAAGGGTCTTAGTACTTGTATGTGCTTATAGGCCCAATAGTGAAGAACCAATCCAAAGTTGATAACATAACACCTGTGTGCCTTGAACCCCCATATATCTATATATATCTACACTAGTAGAACCTATGCCTATCCAAAAATATTTCCACTTAGGCCTAGATCCACCAACACCCATAATATCACACTAGGGAATCTCCCTCCCACTAAATCTAGAAATACATAACAGGTAACTACCAGTTTCAAAATCATCAATAGATGCCTATCTCTAGGAGCCCTTTGATATAGATGCCTAATGCTAAAACATCATAAATGAAACTATGCATCAACTCCATTATCTCCATATAGGATCTCCATACATTCATCTATCTCATCTCCCTCTATATGGTGGATAGGATCGCTACAAATGGGTGGACATGTAATCCGATGTATGTCCTCTAAAAGGATGCTCATCTCCCCTATCGATAACTAAAAAGTGTTAGTCATTGGTTCCCATCTCTTGATGAGGGTAACTATCATCATGACATCTCTAGGCAAGCATTGGTAGTGGCACATCACTCCAAAACTCACCATCTCTATGTGTCTCTAGTCCTCCATAGACATGGCATCCCTCACCTCTATGAAAATCTTGGGAACTTGATTCTATAGCTAGATCTAATCCCACACCTATAATAATAAGCATATCACAAATAAGGTAATCAATCTATTTGTAACACTTCCTATATATTATCCAACCTACATCTATACCAAATATGGGTTCATCCATTAACTTTCACTTTGTAAACTTATTATGTCTTTACACCCCTATTAATTATTCCTATGCCACCTACACCCTTTATATCCTACACAAACCCACATTTCCCTAAAACTCCTACCCTAACCCAAATTCATCCCCCACACATTTCCAACCCAACTCCTATCAACCCACCTTTAATTGATCCTAACTTGCCTCATATCCCAACCCAACTCAACACCCCTACCCCTATCGATCATCGATGGAGTTTCCCAATCATTGATGGTTCCCTTGGGGTTATTTTACCCCAAGGTCAACCATCACCAATCAGTTCAAACCACTAATGGTCATTGTTAGGTCACTACCAGTGGTAAGTCTTGACCTTATAACCTCCTCCTATAAACCTAAACCCCTCTAAACCCTTTTTTTACTCTCTAGACCCTTAAAACATTCATCCTTAACTCTTTCTAAATCATTTCCCCCTCCAACAACTTATCCTCTTAACAATCCATAACCATTACAAGCCCTATCCCTATACATACCTTAGAATTCCTAATTTCACATCTACAGTTATGTTTTTCAACCTTAATTCACAAATTTCACTTAACTTCCAAATTTAAGATATTACCTACCTCATTTCATGACCGATGGCACCACCTCAATCCATGCCTAATCACTTATCCACCAACACTACTTGCATCCATCTTGACTCCACTCAATCATAATCTCACTCACCAATACCATCAAGACACCTTAGAAACTCACCCCACTTTTATTTACTCCCTCATCATATTCACTTATACAACATAAATTTCCAAATGCCAAGTTGCATATGGGGACAAATGTTTGTCCTTTTGACTTTTTATCATGGTTTTAGGGTTTTTAACCTAACTATTGATGGTTAGCCAATCATCGATGGTTGAGCCCAAACATCATTGATTACATCCCACCACAACCTTGATGGTCACTTACCTATCACCAATTATCCCTAATCATCATCAGTTGGGGTTCATCTCATTTTTTACACACTTTTCTCCACCTTCTTTACCTAAACTACATCCTAGCACCACATCCACCTAATTCAACCCCTTATCCCCTATTGACTTCTTAGGGAGTGACCTTCTCCCCTATGACCCAAGAATTACATTATGCCTAAATGCCATGTTGGATCCATTGTCTAAGGGACTATATAGGTAGCATCTTCTTAGCTAGCACATTAGGAGTTAGCTCAACCACCCCCTACCCACCCAATCACTTGACCCATTTAACTTCACCTAACTTGATGATGGTACCAAATTTGTACACCTTAAAACAACCTTATTTTGGTCATGTTAACCACCTTGAACAATTTTTCCATGTTGACCTTTTTCAATACACACCACCTCATGCATGACCTGACCCATTATGTTTTTCTCACAAGAACTTCCTATACTGGATACTTGAGTAAACACCACCCTTTTTTAGGACCCATGACAAGTGTGACCTAATCATTTATTCCCAATGTTGGGGATCAGTTACCTTATCACTAATCCTAGACCCTAACCTCATTTTTACCAACATGGCAGTATTTATCTTTATATGATCATGCCTATTACAATTAGTTACATTTTTGCACATACTTGCATCTCAAATGCCCAACCTCATGACCTTCCTTACACCTTTTATCAGACCATATCCCAATTCGACCTTCACCTCATTAGCTCCTAGTTTGAGGGGGGATACCATCCTCGCATACTTAGGACAACCATAACTCTACTAGTTGACAACTTATTTTTGTTCTATGACTTATTGACCTATAAGCTACACAATAAAAAAGGCAAAATATAGACACTCAAAAATGTCCCCTCAACCAATTTTCAATGTTACATCACCTTAGACCTATTCTAAACCTTTAGTTAACTATTGACCTAGTTAACCCACCCTTAATCACCTTTTCTACACACCTAACTACCTTTCAAAACATCCCCTCCTTTGACCCATTTTAACCCTTTTGCACATAGGGGTCGACCATCGATGGTTACCCTTAACTGTAAATGGTTAAGTCCTTACTCTTGAAAAAATAAAAAACACATCCAACTATGGGTGAGCTTTTAATGGAAAATAAAAACTTTCCCATGTAGACCTCACAGCTTTCTTTCCCTCAAAATGGCATCTTTATCCTGGCCCAACTTAGCAAATCTCTCTCTATCATTAGTAGTTTTATGTTATAAATGCAAGGCTCTTGGAAGAGATGATGATCCAAAATTTTCATTTAGGTTCTCTTATTTTAATCGTGTAGGTATTTAACATCCCAAAAATATATCCACGTGACCTTTGAAGGTTCAAGTACAATTATGCCACCCAACTTTCTTCTGGTTTTAAAATATCATTCACATTGCATCATACAATTTTCTTATGATTTGTAGGTTATCCTCCCTAGCCAAAGAGGAGCTCCCACATTCATCTAGATCAATGCATGCATTATACTATGTATTCATATACACACCCCATATTCACTTTCTTTTATCTACTTTCAAAACTAATAAACGAAGGAAATAAATTAAAATAATTCTATATCATTTTTAAATTTTAAATTTGATTTAAAATTGTAAACATTATTATTTTTTAACTAAATAATACTATTCATTAAAAAATGGGTTTAGAAAACCACCTTCTTTGGTAAATCATTGTTTTCCCATACAATTTATGGTTTTTAGATAATACATGTGGTTTTGTCAAATTATTGGATTTGAATTTATTAAGTGGGAGATATAATAATGGTGGGGCATGGGATTTTTTGATTTTTTAATTAAAAACAAATTATTGTAATGTTGAGATATAAGGGAGATAATAATTTTTGTTTTTTAATATTGTTCTAAACTCATAATTCAAAGACCAAAGAGTGATGCCCAATCCAATAGGAGGATAAACCCTCTTTTATACAAAATAACTTTCTATTTTTACTTGTGTTGTATCTTTATTACTTACTCTACTTGGAAGCTATAATCTTTACAATGGAGGTAGAATTCATCAGGGTGATTGGACTCATTACCAAGGAAATTTTGTTTTATGTTTTCTCTCTTTCTGGGGGGATTTGTTCCTATAGGTTTTTTATTTTTCTCCACTTTATAATAGTTTCTATGTATCTGGGAACCTCATCAAGCCTTGTTTTTGAGACCCAATTCTTCTACCCACTTAAGTTATGCTTAAAGGGGAAATATTGGTATAGGATATTTATTTTCCTATTATTTAGCTTTCTAAGTTGTGTTTATGCATTTGAGAAATTTATCTTGTATAAACAATATTTTTTAAATTTATCAATTACTAATGTTTTATCTCTTGTAGGAACCCATCGAGTTTCAATCTCTATTAGTGTATACCTTAAAGGGTGAACCAATAAAGGGGTGGATGGACCATTGGTACTTCAGATGATTTTTATCCCCTATGCCACCACTTGATATCTACACAACCTTATCTTATACACTTCCCTAAGGTTTGTCACTTCTCTTATAACTCCCCCCAAGCAATTCACCACATTACTTAGCCCCATTCTAAGCCTAAAACCCCTTTTTGACATTTATAGTACACTACCATCTTGTGCCAACCCTATATTTAATTTTATAAATTCATATTATAGGTCTAGTTTGGCCTTGGTTGAACTAGAGCATGACCTAACTTATTTTTATCAAATAATGATATAGAGTTGAACTGGGCCAACCTTATCAGTGAAACTTTTAGAAAGGTTTAGGATTAGATTCAACTATATATACATATCTTTTATTGTCATTTATAAAAAAGAGAAGAAGAATATTATAGACATGACTACATATCCACCATTTTTCTTGATGAGCATTACTTAGGGTTTTAATACTTTGTTTGGAGATATAGATATTGTCTTATGGATAAGTCTTATGAATGCATAGAGAATTTGTGTAGCCTAGAGTTGACTTATCTTTGTTATTCTTACATACCAAAACAACCTCTTTAAAATAATCTTTGCCAAGGGAGAGATTGATTTTTGGAGGGTTCATCTTCAAAGGTAATTATTCATAACTTTGTTCCTCCTTTGTAAGAGTAGATAGATGTACATTTATACTTATCTCCCATGCATTAAGATTTCCTATACATTGGCTTGAGTATAGATGTTTTATACATGTTTAATTTTTATTTTTATTACCCTCACTTTGTGCCACAAATTTTGGTGAGCACTAGATTATATTTTAATTTACTTTGCATGTACTTAGTGAATATGAAAACATAGGACCTAGCTAGGATTATTACATGGCATTGTTTGACTGGAGGATTTGGAACCCTTTCTAGTGATGTTATTATGGTAAGAGATCCCTTGGTTAGGTTTAATACATCCATCTTGATCATGACCCTAAATATATAATGTATCACTAAATGAAAGTGTAATTAGGATTGAATAATAGGTCAGATGCATTTCCCTTTGTATACATTCTGGTGAACCCAATGTGAATCTAACCCTTGTAGGTTTTCTTTCATGTATTAATTTTATTATCATATTATATATTTTTATCTTTACAATAATATATCAGACCTATTGATATAATCTAACATTATGTTCTCAAGTTTAATAAATAGTCTCTCCAAAATGACTACGTTCTATTTATACAAGTCTTCTTCAAATATAGGTGATTGAATCGATCAAATCAACACAACCTTATTATTTAGTTATAAGATTTCATACATATTCAATCCAATCAACTCCATTTACAGTAGTTCTTTTTTAGTATACAAGTTTATAGACATAGTCAATCCAGTTAGCTATGTTTGTAGATTCTTTTTAGCACACAGGTTTTTCTAACTTCATCAAGCTAATCGAATCTATTCATATAATATTTAACTCAGTACTTGAGAAACATAGCATAAAAGTTTTCAAACTAATAATTTTAAAAACCACCAAGTTTTGTTATTACCTTCTCTATTATTTTAATTGTTCATTTCCAGTACTATTTTTCACAAGTTTGCAATCTATAAAAGTATAGCCCTATAACAAATTGGGTCGACTAGCTCGATGCATTTATTTAGCCTATCTTCTATATAGAATACATAGTCAATGTTTAACTATGTTCTTATATATCTTGATTTCACATAACAATAAAGACCCTGTTAAATTTTTTCCCTATTATTTGCATACAATGTTGCCTAAATTGACACTATACTCTTCACAATCAATGGCATTAACCTATTTCCACTAGTAATTAGTTCAATTTTAATTTTATTTATTTACATGCTTAGTGTTTAAAGTATTTTGGTTTATTTTATATATAAATTAAACTACTCAAAAACATGAAATAAGATATAGGGTTTTATAAGACTACCTATTATTAGAATGGATTGTGCACTGTATCTAGTGATGTGAGAACTCCTTTTTGTCTTGGAAGGATTACTTGTATAAAATATAAAAATCAAACAAAAGATAGATTAATATGATAAATGAGTTGGATTATTAGTACAATACCTATCCCAAAAAGTGATACACTTCTTTGGAAGGATGTCAATCCACTATCTCCATAATTAAGTAGATAAATATAACTAAAATTACAATAAAGCATTCACTAAGCTCTATAAGATAATGAAATGACTATATATTTAATCTATGTTCATTGGATGGAGATTAGAAAATTAAACTTCTAATAGTCTTCAACAACATCCTCTTCATTGTGAATCACTTGTAACTAGTCTATAATTGATTATAGAGTGGGGATAAACATGATAACACAAATGCTTAGTTCAAATGAAATATTACTTTCATCTAAGAAAAGGGGATGTAGAACTATATGTAAATCTTGTATACTAACCACTTCATGAATAATTCCAAGAGGAGTCATCTATAATAAATCCATAGTTTTATGAAACATTAATCTCAGATATAAATTAGATTATAAAATAAAATGGATTTAGGTGCAAACATAATGGATTTTAGATAGAGATCATTGTCGATCTACAAGATCGGTGTCGATTTAAGGAATCAAAGTTGATTCTATAAATGCAGAAAAAGATCTCAAGATAGGGTTTTAAAAGATGGTTTTAAAGGTATTAAAGATGGATTGAGGATGTCTAAGCTTGAATAAATATATTATAACACAAATAATAGTGATAAATGAATATAAAACTATATGAAAAATAACATATTGATAGAATGAGTTACTAAAATAAATGATAGACTAACCTTTTTAATGTTTACAACCTGTTGTAGACTATAAATTTGATAAGATGATTCTTTATCTATTTATGGGGTGGATGAGTTGATGAAGGTGTCCAAGCTTCTTGGGAATGAATAATTTATTAACTTATACTCCAAACAAAATTCATTAGCCTTTCGATGCAATCATAAGCATAATAAATGAGTCCTTTGGCCTAGGGAAGGTTGTGGTTAAATCAACACTGATTCAATAGAATCAACATTAATTACATGGATCACCAATAATTCTTGGCTAAAATTACACAAGTTGTTGGAGAAGTTATAACCTAGAGGTTAATTTAAGCTCTTATTTATTTAAGTGATTTCAGGATTACGAGGAGGTTAAGGGTGGTTAAAAAAACCTACCTTGCATTTTATTTTGGGTAGATTCATTTAAATTTTACCATAGGTAACTATTTAAATTAATTTTCTTCAGTAAAAATTAATTATGCAAGGTAAATGGTAAAAGGATAATTAAAAAGGGGACCTAAGATATAAGATAGTATAAATATTATTGTGTAAAATCCTAGTGCCTACATTTACCCCTTTTGGTCGAGTGGTTTGTAATAACTTGCTACAAGACAAAAAATAATAGAGTTATAATTCCCCATTTTTATATAAGGAGGTATCCCCCTCAAACTAGGATCTGGTGAAGGATGATGAGGTAGAGACAAGTTTGAAATTAAGGTGGTAATGGATAAGGTAGATAGAAAATGAGCATCCAAAATGCAAGGATAATCATGAAGTATAATGTTGTACTAACAATATATAGGATATCCAAATAGAAATTCCCCATGGAAAACAAGTAATGGATTATCATAACTACAAACATGTGGGCTCAATCAAAGGGAATCCAGAAGATAAACACTAAGATGTGCTAAACAAAACGTTTAGTGTGCTTAGTATGTGTGTGCTACCTAGAAATAATTGCTCTCAAGATGAGGTACACTTTCAAAATCCTATAGGGGATAGATTCTAAAACAAGTGTAGACTTCATAAAGTCTATGGGGCCAAAAGGGGGTCTATGTCCACTAGCCAATAATTCTAAGTAACAAGGAATGGGATAGTTTTAATAAAAAATAACTTAATTGGCCTTGGGTCAAGACTAGAAGGATGCAAAAAAATGCAAGTAATGCAAAGAACAAGACAAAATGGATACAATCAACATAGATCCAAGGATTGATGTCTATTATAAATAATCGATGTTGATCACAAAATAATTGATGTTAATTTTCAAGGGTTATAAATAGGATGCCTAACATGTTAGGAACTCATTTACAATAGAGACTTACAAATATGAGCCAAAAACAATGACACCCATCCACACATTAGTGCAAGATATGAATGATAGAAGTGAGCAGGAGTGTAAAGAGGAGGCAAAAATGATCTCACAATGAGGTAGGCTTGGATTTTTACTATGTTTTTTAATTTTGACATGTTTTTAGTTTTTTTAATTTTTTTTGAAATAGTTAAAATTATTTTAAAGTTCGTAGATTTTTCAATATTTTTATAATGTTAGGATTTTTATTTTTAGATATTGTTGTTTTTTAGTTAGATGTTTAGATTTGGGGACATATGATATGTGATCATGTAAGGATAAACATTCATCTCTAAATATAAACATAAATTTCCTAATGATCATCACCTATAACTCTCAATCAAAATTGATCCTGAAGGATTAGTATCGATTATTCAAGATCGAGGAGGATTAAAACAAGGATATAAAAATATTTAAGAAAACTTGGCATCATGGCTAAGAAAAAACACTGAGGTTAACCTATACTTGCAATCATGGAAATGAATTATGATGTAGGATCAAGTTACACTACTTTTAGAGTATCTACGTGATCATATGGATGATAATAATTGAAGGCATTTGGAGGCTATTGGCTTGGTAGGTATATGCCACTATCATTGAATTCATAGAGATCTGGGGTTACTAGTAGTGTTGCTAGAGTGATGGGATGTAGCCATAGGGACCTTTTAGCTACCAATCAAGGAGATCACCATGGTGTTGGAGGGCATATACCAATAATTACAACTACTAATAGAGGGTGTAGTGATAGTACTAGCTGATGAAAAGGGATGTGTAGTGGTGTCAGCATGCCTATATGAAGATGATGTAGTAGACATCAATTTCACTGCTAGGAGTTGTGTTTTTAAGAGTTTATATGACTAGGACATTGAGGGGAGATTATTAATGAATATGATGATTCTATCCATATATTTCTATGTAATACCAGATTCAATGGGAGACTAATTTCCCTAGAGCTTGATAGGTGTAGTAGTAGACATATGGGAGCATCACACTATATTTACATGGCATCCTACTCTTCTAGAATATGTATACAAGAATTTATGGGGATGGAAGACATAATGGAAATTTAAGGTTGATGTTACTTTTATTATAAAGTGATGGGAATATGAGCACATTAAGGTGGTACACCCACTTATTACCCCTTGGGAATGATGGCACCAAATAGCATATAATGTGGGTTTCCTTTGATGGAAGGAAGACCTTGTCCAACCTCATATAGATAGAGTTGTATTAAACTTAACATACTATCAAGGGGTGATGGAGGGTTTAAAGTCAGGAGATGTTATTTAGAGGCCATATCTAGGGTTTATATAATGTCTAGGGGTGGAGAGGGAGCTATCAGAAGACATATGGATTGGTGGTTGTGATGGCATAGAGTGGAACACCTAGATTACTTCCATTTTGACAAGGTGTGGCCCTAGTTTAGATTGATCTAGGGTATCCTATATGTACCTCAATTATAAATTATGGATGACTTAGAGACTAGGCTATCAAAGACCCCTTATGTTGAAGCATAGGTAGGGATAGAGGAGGATCTAGTGGCTATAGATGTGGATGATGTAGGGCATACATTAGCATATTCATTATGGTTGTCAAGTCAGTTAAGATTAAGGAATGAGATGTAGTATGGCCTTGGCAAGATGGGGATGATGTGGAGATAGTGGAAGTTGTGGAGGAGGGGTCAATATAAGAGGGAATAATAAAGGAGCTAGAGATAGAAATTTAGGGGTTTATTACAAAGTATGATGCACTGAAAGCAGATCAAGATGCTTTACAAGGCCAAGTTACTACATTAAACAAAGATTTGGTAGAGGCATATAGGAGATAGGATGGCTTATAGGGTCAACTAAAAGTTTTATAAGGGATTTAAGATTAGGAAGTATGGGATCATGACATGTACATGGTAGAGAGGGATAGTTTGTGAGGGTTTATAGTGGTGACAGGTTAGAGGGGAACATGAGGATTTAGGCCTATCATAGCGTAGGGAGGTGTAATGATCCTAGATAGGTACCAAGATGTCTTCTTAAATCTCTAATATTATGATAATATTTTACATGAGTAACTACTAGAGGTACCTTGGCATGCCACTTATGTTTTGACATGGGTGAGAGAATCTCAATGGTCACAAGGTGGCACACTTGTCTTGGGGAGTATAGTATGGGAAGACGTAGAAGGGATTGAGATGGGGGTGGAGATGGAGGATTCAATAGAGGAGGGCCCAAAATCCACTTGATTTGGATCCATTTTATAAATTATCCATATTTTGATTATTGTACCAGTCATAGAGCCATTTTATATTATTATTGGCAAGAGATCCACCTTGTGCATTATTATTTTGAGATGTTTATTATATATATATATATATATATATATATATATATATATATATATATAGGTTCTAAATGTTGATTAAGAGTTAGTTTTTTATGTTTTTAGATCATGCTTAATGTGATGTGATTTCTAGATTATATATTATAGGATGAATTTACTTTCTTCATCATGGTTATGGATTAATTATGTGATTATGATGTATGTTGTTATATTATTATGGATGATAATAATGGGATATTTAATTATTAATATTTTTACAACTTTTAAAACTATGAGATTTGATTATATTTATAATTTTTACTTATTATAAAAAATAATAAAGGAGGTATATGTGACTCCTTATTATCTTGGATTTTAAACAAAGATAAACAACTTGTTGTATCTGCATGCGTATCTTTTATTTATTATTAATAATGACCTAAAATAACCCTATGCCAATTACGTTCATGACCTTTTAGAATGGAATTAATATGTATATTATATAATTAAAAGCTTATATTCTTATGAATATGAGTCTCATCTCTTGTTTTTAGAGATTTAATTTTAACCACAAAACCTTTCATGTAGACTAATCAAAGTGGGAAGTATATGATTTTTTAGAAAGATGATCAATGTGAGAAGCTTTCTTGGGATATTTTTATTTCTTTTGTTTAGGGATTTTGGTTACTTATAAGCATGATTTATAAAATTGATCAATACATTAAGTTTTCCATAATACTTTTTATTTTTAAATATCCATCCTTTAAGGGAGTGGTCTATAATTTAGGATATATGCTCACACAACTATCCTTCAAGGGAGCAGTCTATGATTTTTATTCCTCTTTATTGATAGTTATCCTTTAATGGAGTAGTCTATACTTTTTTCCCTTTTACTTTTTGATATGTATTTTCATCGAAAGTTTTTATTTTTAATTAAGATAGCTTCTAGTTTTTTGCAATATATGATATTTATATCCCTAAAAATAAAACTTTTTTAAGGTAAGATATTTTTAAGAAATAATGACTTAGGGATCTTTATTATTACAAGCAGAGTTTATCCATTTATAACATGCTATGAAAATATCTATGGTATATATATTTAAGGTGAGGATAAGCATGTTGAAGGATATCCACATGATTCTTTATCATTATTGGGTATTTTATGGGTGATGAGAGTTATAATTTTTAGATTGTTATGAGACAAGAGGAGGAGAAATCCTACCAACTATAGTTTGTTTTAAGATTATTAATAGTAAAAATATGAAACATTAAGAGGTTCATGGTCTATTTCTTTTCTCAAGAGAGGTCAAATGATATGCCCTAGATCCATATTTATGAGTCATAATATGTGGTCCAAGCCAATTTAGAGAAAATTTTCATCTTTCACTTTTTTTCCATGTTTGTTACATGTTGATTTTCTTTAAGGACAAGATTTCCAATATTAAATTATTTTTATTTTAAAATGTGTATTATATGCACATTTTTATCTTTTTTGATACACATAGATATGGTCAAGGGACACAGATCGATGCTCATCTAAAATTTCAATCTATGTTAAACACTTCTGATGATAGTCCTCTTCAAAAATGATGTCTCTAAGAGAAATTCATAGAGAAGGAATATGTACTTATAGAGGGAGGACAAAATCCATTCTATAGACCAAATAAAATGGTGTAGCACTACTAGAGGTTATAAAATTGGTATGATAAGCCCATAAGGTAAAGGGAATATGAAGATGCTAATTTTCCCAACCTCATTAACTAGTCTAGTTAGAATTTTAATTAGGTTTTTATGAGATGCTTCAGATTGTCCATGACATTGTAGATAATAAGGATAAGAAAATTTTAGATTAATGTTAAAAGAGTCATGTAGTCTCTAGACTTGCTTATTTTTAAAATATTTTCCATTATCTATAATTATCTTATGAGGGACACCAAAGTGACATATAATATGATGATTAATAAAATCAACAATCTTATCTACTTTAGTCAAAATGAGGGGAATGGCCTCCACCTATTTAGTGAAGTATTTGGTGATGGTAATGATAAAAATATTTCACTAAGAATATTTGAGATTAATGTCTTAAATGATCTAACCCCTAATAATAAAATGTCCAAATGTCATGGGCCACTTACAATGAATTAGTAGGGACATGCAAAATATTAGCATGTTCCTAACATTTAACACATTTATTGACATCTTCAAAATAATATAAATTTAGAGTAGGCTAATAATAACCTATTCAAATAATTTTATTATAATAGAAAGGCCATTACAGTGTCCCACACATAACCTATCATGTGTTTTTTGGATTGCAAGAGTAGCCTTAGAGTTATGAAGACATCAAAGGAGTATACCATCAAATCCTCTCTTATAGATACAACCCCCTAGTGTAACATAATGGGTGGTCGATAGATGAAAATCATGCTTATAATTTCTAGATAAGTTTGAAGGGATTATACCTTTAGATAGGTAATCAAGCATCTGTGTGTACCACAGATCCAAGTGATTTTCTTCCAAATTATGGATAAAAAGTAAATAGGTTATGAAATAATATGGTTGGTTAATTTTTTAGATTAGCATAAAAATCCTAGATTATTGAGGGGAGGATGGGATAAAATAAGATAAAGAGGCCATAGTATCTATGAACTTATTAGTTTATTGAGGAGTGGTTTTGATGGCATAACAATCAAAATTGAATAATAGCTCATCTGCTAACACTTTAGATTTTTGGAGGATGTCATTATAAAACTAATACATGATGTAGATCTTATTAAAAACCAAATGATAATATACATAGATAAAAAGTGCCTTGAAACCTAGTGTTAAAGTAGTTTGGAGACCTATAATCAAAGCTTCATACTCTACCATATTATTAGTGAAGTTAAAATATAGTTTGAAAGATAAATGCATAGGATCACTCTTATGAGGTATCAATATAATTATAACACCCCCTCCACACTCACATTTTGATCCATCAAATAAAAAAATCATTTGATAATTATGATCTACCTGGGATGTGTAAGTGATATATTAATTTGGGAATTCAAAACTAAATGGTTGACCACCTATAAGAGGTGCCTCATCTAACTGCTCAACAATTATTTGTCCATTAAATAACTTATGGTGAAGAAAATCTAGATTAAACTATACTAAAATCATGATCCACCTAGCCATATGCTAATTTTGGTAAGGATTCAAATGCATTAATTTGAGGGTGTCAATGTTTGTAATTACATAGGTTTTGTGATTAAAAAGATAGTGGTGAAGCTTAGAAACCATGAAAACCAAATCTAGGTAGAGTTTTCATGGATATATATAGTTTGTCTCATATTCAATGAGATTATGGCTATGTAATACATGGCATGTTCTCTATGTTTCTCATCATGATGGGAAAACATACCCCCTAAAGTGTGATAAATGGCTGAAATATACAAGAAGAAAGTTTGCCCTTCATTATGAGTAATAAGAACTGACAGGGAGAGCAGATAACTCTTGAGAGCTTCAAATTCCTATTTAAAATTAGAATCTGAGATGAACTGGGTATATTTCTTCAAAATTTGATGTAATAGTTGACAACGATTGGATAGTTGGGAGATAAAATGTTGAATAGACTACAATTTTCCTTGTAGGTTACAAAGTTGTTTAAGATTACATGGGTGTGGTATATTTATGATATCCTTGATATTAGTAGGATTAACTTCTATACCATGGATGGAAATGATAAAACTTAAAATTTTACCAGTTAAGTCCTAAAAAAACACTTTTTGGAGTTGAGGTAGACATAATATTAGATTAGATGGTCAAATATTACTTTGAGAATGAAGAGATGGTTTATTCATAGATTTTATTTACCAAAACAATCATCCAAATAATCCTCAAAAATATTATGGATTATATCATGAATGATGTAAGTCATAACTCTTTGGTAGGTGGATCTTGCATTCTTTAGGCCAAAAGGCATAAACTTATAGAAAAATGTCCCCAAGCAAGTAATGAAAGAAGTATTATAATGATTGTCTAGGCCAATAAGGATTTGATTATGTCTAGAGAATACATCCATGAATCGAAACATTTAATGTCCTACCATTAGTTTCATGAGTTGATCAATGTTAGGAAGAGGAAAGTCATCTTTAGGACAAGCAAGGTTTAGGTGTCTAAAATTCATACAAAGATGGAGACCCCCCATGGTTTTTATGATAGGCACAATATTATATGTCCATTGAAGATAATCAATTAGTTTAATGAAATTGAAAAAAAAGAGGTGTTGAAGCTCATCCTTGACTCAGATCATGATGCAAGGGTACATCTTTCATAGATTTTGCTTCACTAGATTAGTTTCTTGGGTATTAACTATGTTTTTAATAACAATAGTATGGTTAATACATATCATGTCACTATATTACCAAGTGAAAGTTATACTATGGTATACCAAGAAGGTGGTGAAGTTTTGGTATTCCTAATGGTCTAGATATTTTCTAACCTTAACAATGTGTGGGGCATCTTGAGAACCTATGTTAATGTATATGGTGGTTTTATTTATCAAAATAGGTGCTTTAGCTAATAGGGACTTATGTAAATGAAAGTTCTTGGTGCCTAAGTAAGTCAAGATAGACTCATCATCTTGACATTGAAGAATTGAGATGGTAGGAGAATCTTTTAGTGTCATATTAGGATAAGTAAGGGCCATGGATTTAATTTCTCCATTGAGATGATAGGTTCTAGGTTTTAAGGTTATCATAATGACTAAAAATAATGAGGGGATGGACATGGCATCATCTATTTTAGGGAGAGTGCTAGAGGATAACATTATGGCATTCTCTTCGGGATCAGATGTAGAGTTGAATTTAGGAATATATTTTAGGAGTTTCGTTAAATCCCAAACCATGTTTTTTGTGTGGTTTTATTAAATATCATAATTGAACATCTTATGGTCCTTGATCATATCATCCCATACTAAATCCCTTCCAAATTCATCATTATAAATACATGTGATAAAAAAGTAGTTTGTCTAGAAATGAGAATTTTGAGTAAAATGGTTTGGTTTGGGATGATATATCAAGATAGGAGGATGATTGATCGATCCCTCCATTTACCAAATGAGTCTATAGGAAATGGAGGCCAAAATGAACAACATATTTGAGGTTACGATAATAGTTACATTGTTTATCATGACTCCCATATTCATGAAGAGTGGGAAGGGTATTAAGTTCTAGTAACTAGTATTATCCTATTATAGAATATAAATGACCCTTATTAGAGAGTCATGATAAAGGTACTGTCACACTAGTTGATTCTTCATTGGATGATGATGATTATGGGGTCATGATTTTTATTAGGGTTAAAATGTCATTGGATTGAAAGGTGAGATTGCAAGTTTTAAATGGATGTAGATTAGTAGGGATAATGTGTACTTGGCCCTCATTTTCATATTTGATACACCAATGTAATGTGGATAGAATACATTGCATGCCAAGGATCCAAGGGTGTCTTAAGAATACATTGTATTGGAATTCTCCTTCTATGAAATAAAATAACTCATGAAGAACATGAGATCCTACTTAGATGGGGAGGATACTAGTTCTTAATGTAGGATCCACTATATCATTAAAATCTCACAAACCTACTAAGGATTGAGCTACAACCATTTTTAGAAGTTAAAATTGTTTAAATGCATGAGAGTAGATAATATTAATACTAGCCATATTATCAATCATCACTCTTTTGATTTGAGTTTGATTAACTTGTGCTATGACAAATAAGGGTGGATCCTGATCTTTAGATGGTAAGGTAACTATCTCAAAATCATTAAAACTAATAGATGTCACCATTTGTAGTGCTCTAATGAATGCTGATGTTGGTTGAGATTTATCAAGTTATTCTTATATGGCCTGAAGGGCCTTTATCATTTCCTTATGATACTAAGAGGAATTCTCAATTAGTTAGTAAAGGGAAATTTTGATAGGGGTTTGGTGAATTTTCTTCAAATTGATATCTATACAAGTTATGAAGAATTACTCTTTTGAACTTTTACTAAAATGGAGACTTTAGGTTTGGCAATGGAGGATTTAGAGATTTTTGTGACTGGGGTAGGGGATTTAGCTATGGACACTTTGACTTTGTTTGATTTTTAGGTTTCAATAGCTTGCACTTGAGACTAATTTGTTATGTTTATTGTCAATCTAAAATCATGGGGTATTGTTGAAGTCCATAATTTATTCATTTTTAGGGTCTTGGGGGTTGAATAAGAATCGAGTCAAGATCATTAATCATATTTTTTAATTCTTGTTTCAATTTACCTTTTAAAGGGTTTAATACTATATTAGTATCAAGGATATTTATAGTTTTAATACTAAATATGGGATCATGTTGTTTAATTGACATATCATCCTCATCCAAAAGTTTATGAATCATGACCTTTAGAGCATTCCAGCTCTCAGTATCATGTCCATATATCTTATGATAGGCACATACTTTATTTTCCCTATACCACATGAGTTTTTGGACATAGGGATTACTTGGTTTAATGGGAGAAAATTTAACCAAATAGATTTGGATAATTTGGTTAATGATGGTATCATAAGATCCTCTAAAATGATCTTGGTTAGGTTTTGTTACCTTTTGGGGTACTAGTTTTTGAATTGTGCTTACCTTGCTACATTATTTTTTTATATGGAGGGCATGTTTGGTTTTAATAGGTGGTAAGGGTATTTTATCTAAGTCTTAAAGATATCCAGTCTACTAGATTAAAACAAGGTTTTAATGTGGGTAGTATTGGTGGAGGCTTTTGAACCAACTTAGGCCCCTTGACAGAAGATTATATGATTGAGATCTTCAATTTTGAGGAAGGATATGGTTCTAGTATGGATGATTTAGTTTATTCTTTGGGTATGGCCATATTTCCTTTTCGAATGTAGTTAGATTTTGTGGAAGTATCTTTACAATGATCTTCATTTTGGGGAAGCTCAAGTCTTTTGGTTGGATATTCTAATGCCTTACCTTTTAGTATAACAAAGCATTAATTCCACATGTGGAGATAATGAAAATAATTTTTATCCTCCACTTTTTATGGGGAATTATTGGTATGTATAGATGAACCTTCTTTTGGGGGGTCTCATGAAATGAGCTTTAGAAGAATCAAGTGGATAATATAAATAGGTTTGGTTGATTTGGATGAGTCAAAGGCATTTATTGTAAGGATATTCGATATTTGGGCTAAGGAAAAAGGTGATTCAATCATACTATAAACTTTATCTAGTAATAATTGATCATAGATGGTGTTTATGACATGGGTGCCTTGATCTGAGGTGCTTTCCATATTTATTTGTATGAAGTTAGAAGAGGATGGATGGTTAAGAAACGGTTACCTAAAGATGTTGATAAATTTATTTTGGGGTGCATTAATGTTGTCCAATTATAGCTCCCCTTGATCAAAGAGTTTTTTTAAACTAAGATTTTGAAATATTGACACCTATTAATTTCACTAGGCACATGATGGTAAGTATAAAAATTGATTTCTTTATACCAACCCAATTTTGGTCAACAGTCATCAATAGGTCTAATGGGAGGAAGTTCAATGAATATCACCTTTAATAGTTTATGTAATATATTAGCATAAGACTCCCCTAAAGGCATGTATTGCCTAGGTGGGAATCTTGTTAAATTTCTTTGGGGTTCTATTTGAGAATAACTTGGTTGGTTCATTATAGATTGGGAATCTAATTTTAGGATAGCAATGTTAGATGTGCCCTTTGGGCTTTAGAATATTGTTTCCTTTAGAAGGTTCTGGTTTGACATTTTTGTTTCATAACATAACTTTTCCTTATTTTAAGTTTTAAATTTATAATTTTAAATCCATGAGAAAGGCCTCATCAAAAGTTCTAAATGAATAAACTTACAAGGTGGATGAAATATGTTTTGTACATGATCTCAAAAATAGTTCAATTAGTTTTAGTTGAGGTAGGGAGAAGGTTAGTTAGTTTATAAGGCCTTTAAATATAGAAACAAATTTTTAATGGATTTATCTTCAAATTGCCTAATGGCATAAATGTCTATAAAAGTTCCTTTTTTAACAATATTTATCAAGAAGAGCCTCTAAGAAAGTTTTAGCTAGCTGCCCAAAGGAAAATAATGAGTGATAAGGGATGGAACTATACTAGTCTAAATTTAATCTCATGAGTGACATAATAAATGTACTTAGAATAAGGAAATTATCATGGGACATGAGGTAACGTGAGTGCTAGAACTCCTTAATGTGTTGTTGGGTAACTTCCTTATTTTGAAATTTTGAGACTTTGGAAAGTTCCCATTATGTAGGATATGGTCAGATAGCTACAATAGGGTTGATTGGCTCATTAAAAATTTGTTCATACATAAGCATGCTCTTTCATTCTAAGGTAGAATATTCTAATTTCATCATCCTCTCCATGAGGATTTTCAAGAGATCTAGTTGGGCACTATATTGGGTGATTCCTCCTAGAACATTCTATTGCAAATGTTGATATGGAGGAAGTGATGATGGGATAGGTTGTATAAGGGGGTACCCTATGGACATGGTGATTTTTGGTTGAGATGAAACCACATATTAAGGGAAGAGCAAAGGTAAACTTTTATTTTGGGATGGGTTAGGATAATTACTTATAATGGGTTATGTGGGAATTTGGTATTGTATAGTTATGGGTATTTGTTATTGAAGGTTTTGACCTATAGGGATCTACTATGTGGATGGTGGAAGTTATGTGGTATAGCTCAATGTGATATAATTTTGGATGGGAGGAAGGGTCAACATAATGGAGACTACTAGATTTTGAAGTTTGGGAGAGGGTAGTTGGTTTCATGTTGGTGGTGTTGTAGTGACATTTTATTATCAAAATAATAGTTGTGGTAGGATAGCTAGACACTAAGGGTAGTGGTATGTCTAACGGTTGGGTGGTGATAGTATTTGAACCTAAGGGAGATAGTGGGTTAGTATTTAGGGACACCATGGCTAATATATATATCCCTAAAAAATTGTGTTGGTGGTTTTATAGTAACATTTTATATCAGAATAATAGTGGTGGTAGGATAACTAGACACTAAAGGTGGTCGTGTGTCTAGCGGTTAAGTGGTGCCAATATTTGAACTTGAGGGAGGTGGTGGGTTAATAGAAAAAAACACCATGGATAATTTATATATCCCTAATTTTTTTTGAGGGAATTCCATAGAGAGAGTGGGAAGTTTGACCATGAAGGGAGATGGGGATCCATATGGATCAAGTAATAAGTAATAATTCAAGGTGATCAAATTATTTTCTAGTATGTTATCAAAATCTAGATCATCATGAGGATAGAACTGAGAAAAATCAACTTTGATAGAATTAGGATAGGTAGGGAGACTTGGTAATTGTTCCATCAAAGAGGAATAGCAGTGGGGTGACTCTATTTGTTTAAGTGAGTATTATTGCATCAAAACCATGTAGTACCAAATAAATAATAACAAGGAATAAAAAATAATTATTTTCTTTGATTATCTCAATTTTAGTGAAGGAAAACACACTCTAATTAAACAAACTTAAATATTTTTACTTTTTAAGAAACAAATTTTTAAAATGTGAAGGGGAGATGGGTTCACAAATGTCCTAGGAAATGGTAGTCTATGGTTGGTTTCAAGTTTGGTTTAAATTTAGGAACCTTGATATACCCAAAGGTACCATGATTCATGATTATGTGTTGGTGGAAACATATGGCTTGGTATTTAGAACCACCATCTCACTTCACAACACCATAGTGATAAGGGTGTTAGGAACTTATCCTATATACTAAAAGCAAATTATTTATACTTGACTAGAACACCAAGTTAACTTTACCCTTGGTGATGAAATCAAAGTATATCTATTTGGGTGAGAGTTATTTTTATTGTAATTTTTTTATGATTGTGTTTTAGTTTTGTTGGAACACAACTAGATACTGAGAGGGGGGTGAATCAGTATATAAATTAAAACTAGTCTTTTAATACCTTTTAGAACAAATTAAATATCTATGAAGATCAAATCAAATATGTAGATATCATAAAAACACAAATACACATGACATAAGATTTATACATGGAAAACCCAAATGGAAAAACCATGGTGAGAATAGCTACTAGAAACTATCATTCTACTCTAGCATCACTAACAAACCTCACTGGTTATAATGTTTAAAGACACTAATCTTAAGGAGGAATCAATCCCCTAATTTAAGATCCTAAACTCTAAGGAAGCACTCACTCCCTAATCTAAGCACCCACTCAGCTTATTTGATGGCACCAACTAATCAGATCTATGGAGCTACAACTATAGTATACAAAATAGATTCATAAATGAATCCAACTCTATTCTCTTTGTTACAAGTCTAATTTGTAACTTATCATACTCTACACATTTTCTTTGTACCTTTATTCCTCTCTACTCCTTTATATTATTTTGTTTGTCTGTCTAGATATTTATTTATTTGACATACTTCATTACCTTCACCAACCACTCTGCTCTTCTTTGTCCCCTCTAGTTTTGTGTCTTTATGATTTTCTATTTGACACAGTTTATAGGATTTTTATTTATACCTTTATCTATATTTTAATTAGATCAATAACAAATTCAATTATTCTATCTAAATTTTCCTTTGTACTAGATATCATATTTATAAATAAATGATCTAGGGTTTCATATCTTCTATGTGTTCACACTTAAACTACAACACATCATGGCAATTCTAGACTCTAGTTCATTATGACTTAGATAGTAAGTTTCTCACATTTTGATTCCATATATCACATCATAATTTTAGGTATATTTACTATATATAACATCTATTATACTCAAGTTTTGATGTGTAGGCTCTTTAATGTAGATTTGATCAATTGGATCGATCAATCTCATTATCTATGTCGAGATATATATCTTATACACAAGTTCCTACATGTTCTTGTAACTAACCATTTGTTTGGACATTATTTTAAACATTAGTCATTGATCTTGCCTTTGACACCATGATTTAATGGTCTCTATTAAATTGGATTAACTTTAAAATTCATCCATTTTATCACATTCTGATAGGCTCATGTTATCTATCCAATCTTTGTACGCTTCCAAACTTTAGCTTTATCATCTTTAAAATGTACCCATCGATCTTCATAATCTAAGTTTTTATGTTCCATTGAATCTCTAAATATGTACATTCTTTATTTATATTGAGATGTTAAATTTCAAGCTCTTTATCCCACCTCTTACTTCTTATATCTTTGGATAACTTTCTCTCCATCGATCTTCTCAAACTTGTGACTGTGTCGATAAATATCAATCACTTTGTTATATATGAGTCCACTCACTCTATCAGATCTTTCTCATCCAAGCTTCTGTGTGCCATTGGATCTTTGAACTTACATGAAATTTACCTTGACTTGGTCATTAAACTTTGACACTTTGACCTCATCTCATTACTTCTTGTATCTTTGGATCACTTTCACTACGTTTATTTTTCCAAACATGCTTGGTTTTTAACTAACCTCTACGTCGATAAACCTATAACACTTTATAGAATTTGAGTCCATTCACTCCATTAGATTTCCTTTACATGATCACCCACACACTGTTATATATTCTAACAATTTTGATCATTAACTCTCACAAGCTTATACTCATTGGGTCTCTATCTAAAAAACTCCATGAATATGACACTTGTCACTTATGCACTCACTCAGAGCTCCTTTTGACAATTTGACTTCATTCATTCTTTATTGGATTATCTACATATGATGAATCTATTTTCATTAATCAATCTAGGACATATATTAAATCTTAGACTTAGGAAAATATAAAGTCTTTTGATCATTGCTTAGAGCCAGTAATAAGTAGGTCAAGGGGCCAATTTCTTAATGAATATACAGACTTAAGTTTTAACTTAAGTTACCGGTTCCTAGCTATACCAAGTCAACATTAAAATAAAAAATTTCTTGTTGATGCCATGACTAAAACATTTAGGGTTTTACTAAGGAACCCTCTATAGTTTGAGAGCAAAGATAATTCAATTTTGAGTTCATTCCTTCTCAATTGAACTTGTATTCCATATATTCAAGATGCTCATGAAAAACCCATAACATATGTTCTATTTGTTTGACTTTAAACATCCATAAATGGTATCTATAAAATCATGACAACTTTTCATAGTGAAACTGTGAAACATGTTCTTCTCTCCATCAATCCTACTTGATGCTTTTGACATCAATGACATCCATATTGTCCCTTTTGACATCAATGACAATCATATTATCAACAATCTCCCCCTTTGGTATTGATGGCAAACTAAATGTTCTGATCTTCTAATAATTTGATCCTTCTCTAGCATTACTTGTGTTGGATTTTGATGAGTATGAATTGAAGCTATTCATACCAAAATTTATCCCCCTTAGGTAATGACATATTTTCCTAAACTCATCTTGGACACTTGTTTGGCTCTTCCCAACTTTTACAGAGAACATTTGAACTTTTTCTCCAAAATTTTACAAAGAGAATTTTCCCTTTTTCTCCCCCTTTGACATCAATGGAAAAGGGACTCATTCTCAATATTTTTCTAAGGTGTTCTCCCCCTTTATTAGATAAAGGAGTTTGTCCAAGAACCTATAATGATCAACTCATTATAAATTTGTAAAATATACATACCTGAGTTGAATTTTCTCTCTTCTTCTAGGGATAATAAAGCTTCCATGAGACTCCCCCTAGACTCATGCCCTATCACTAATGATTTAGTGATGTGGTAGCATGGGATGTGCCCCACATGCTAGCATTGTAGATAGTGAGATGCATAGACATAGTGTGGTAACCATATGGGCACAAAATGAATGCATAGCTAAGATGGTACATAGTTACACTAGTTACAATAAGGATATAGGTTATTGGAAACTATACTTGGTGGTGAGATCCACATATTATGGCATGGGTGGTAGGATAGATAGGCCTACCTCATCTAGTGGCACTGATATTGATTCCTGAGTAGTGGGCTTATTATGTGAAAGATCTATAGGGGAGGAGAGGAATAGGGACACTAGTGGTGAGGTTGATGCTCAAAACATGTCATGAGTGACCATGGACTGGGAAAGCATGACAAGGAGTAGAGCAAGAGGAGAGAGATGTAGAGGTAGTGGTACTATAGATACCACCACTAGCTCTATAAAGAGATTATCTATGAACATCAAATACATGACATCAATGGACATAAGAGGAGTAGGAGATAGTGGAGACTATCACCATCCTTGAGGACTTAGAAGGTGAGCGAAAGGAGACCTAAATGATAAAGAGGCCACTCAAGTATATATTAAGGTAGATGTGAGCCATGATAACCAAATTTGAGCTGACGAGGTGAATTATAGAGGAAGTGCTAGGAGGCCACACAAATGGAGAGACTATGCTAGGTAATCACATGGATGGAGAGACCATAGTGGACAAGACATAGACAAGTAATAAATATTATTAAATTATATCTTAAGTTTTTATTTTGAAATATAGACTATAGGTAGGTATATATTGTGAGATATGATAGTGATATAATATCTATATTGGTGTGATATTGTAGTCATAGTTGAGGATGAAGAGAAAAGATGGGGGTCCCTTATGATGGGAGCACTCTATGACATCTTGCATGAGACTCTACATACATATGACCTTATTAAATTATAGGAACCCAATGTACCATCTACCCTAGCTCAAGCAAGCTAGTTTAGATTAGTAGGGGAGGCAACAAGGCAAATACAAGTATAGAGTGAGAAGATGCAACCACCATTAGAGATGGGTGCAGGTGATATATGAGCATGGTAGGCCCTAGTAGAGGAGAGAGCTATACATCTATCTATAATGATATATATAACATAAGCACATACTATGATGTAGACCCAATTGATGCAGGCTCATACAATGACCCAAATTGAGCTAGTGTAACCATAGGTGTAGATAGTGCATTTACAAGGATTGAGTCTCAGATGGCCTCCTTACAATGTACTATTCAGAGGATTTAGACTGAGGCCTAATTAGGTAGCATGGCTAGGCCATGAGATATAAAGGATGGATCCCAACCATAGAGATGAAACACTGTATATGGTTATACTTAGTATATCAAAATTCATGAGATGTATATATATGATGTATCATTTTGGCATAATGATGTTGATTTTGTATGTTGTCATCATTATGGTTTTGTTTTTGGATGTTTTGGATATATATTTTTATATCACATGTATTTATCTTGTTTTTATATATGCTATAGGAAATATATTAGATGTGGTTTCTTTTCTAGCATTATGTAAAATGCATGCATGGTTGAAAAGAAATAGGTAAAAATACTTGGTAGAATATAATCAATAAAAAATCTACTTCACACTATTTCAAGTTGGAAATATGTAATAACAAGAAAATTACTAAGTATAAAGAACTAAGAGATGGTAAAAAAATATGGTAAAAAGTAATTTGTTCTTAAACTAAACTGAAAGATGTTTGTACCTAGTTAAAACAAGTAAAATCATACTAAATCATGTTGGGAAGTATGAAAATAATGTAATAAAATGGAAGGTATGTAAAAGGGCACAAATGGTATAAAAACAAATTAAATTAAGTCAATCAATTGTACTAAATAATGTTGAGAAGTATAAGAGAGAGAAAAATTGGTAAAATATTGGTCTTACATTTATCACACTAATTCAAGCTGGTAAGTATGAAAAATTCAAGAAATGGTTGTATTCTTAAATTCACTTAGAAATAAGAAGATAAAAGAGAAATATAAATAAATTAAGCATAAAACACACTAAATCAAGTTGGTAATCATGTCAATGATGTGTAACTTCATAACTAATCACATCGTATCTCATTTTTAACACATGTAATTTTATTTGTGACTTATATTATTGGAAAATTTTGTGAGGAATGTCAAGTCCTATTCACATTCTTACACTACAACTCAAAAATATATCACCATTGGGGTGGAAAAATTATGAAAAATTGGGTAATAAGGGATGTGGGTAATAGGAAGGTAAAATGGTGGTAATTTGTGAGGATGGTCATGTCCTATCTACAATCTTATATTGTAACTCACAAATGGAATCCCAAGGGGAGTAATTAGTAAACAAAAAAAAAATTATGAAGAGGAAATATGAGGGATATAGGGAATGAAAAAGGGAATGTAAAAATCAAGACTTAGGCATCTTTTGAGAATACCTTAGGATACAAGAGGCATACGAAGGACATGATAAAACACTAAGTGACTAGTGACCATAAATGAACAAAGGAAACATGTTCTCTATATGCACAAAGATTTGTAGGTAGATAAGTGTGCTACTAATATCAAATCATGAAATTATATTGGTATAATAAAATTAAAATGGGCCTACATTCTCATGATGTGTTCCCCATTCCTCAAGAACCCTTACAAAGTTGTCAGTCTACTATGAAGATTGGGTACTTGCATGATAAAGTAGGTAGAACTTAAAGAACTGTACCCTATAGGACCTCTGCTCTACTATGAGGCCAAATGTGGATTTTTATCTTCAAATATAAAAAGGAGATTACTTTGAGTAATGTATTTTAGGGTGATTTGACTTTTAAGAATATTTTTCCCTTTTATATAATTATCTTTTGTAATATGATTTGGATTTTAAATTTGTATGGATTTTAAAGATTCCTCCTCCATATGGATTTGGAATGACCAATCATGAGAGATGTAATGATAAATAGAAATGAGCTTTAGTCTAATGCTAAAGGAAGATAGTTAACCAAAGACAAAGACTAACTAGGATACTTAAGATTAAAAATTAACAATCATGTGATCTCAAGTCTCAACCATGTATATGCTTAGTTTTCAAATAAGGAAGAAGGGAAAAAAGAGATCCAAAGTGGACCAATGAAAGGAAAGTATAATGAGATGCATTTTTTACTAACTAATCACATGGTAAGAGAAGATAAGAACCAAAGGGAATAGGGTTTCTATAACCAAGTCATAATGATAATTATCTATGAAAAATATAGATAAGAAAGTAGAAAATCATGAAGACACAAGAAGAGAGTTTTGAGAAAAAATTAAGAAGGAAAGAGAAATCAATGATAAATAAAGATAATCATATACAAATATAAATGATCAAATAAGCAAGATATAGTACCAGATATTAAAGAATAACTATATAAGAAAAATGTGAATTTGACACAATGTCAAATGATGTAACTGATATATAAGAATGAAATTAGAACACATATCTAATCAAAATGTAAATGTAAATGCACCATGCATGTGCTCATAAGTAATGATAAATATTCCTACAAACACTATCCAGGACATCAGATAAGTCTCTATGAAGCTAGATATGAGTTGCTTCTGATGTCTCATCAATCTTCAATGAAAATTACGAAAAGACTTTTCTTCTAATCTCTTCAACTAAAAAAGTAGGAATGCTCAAAAGATTTTTCTAAAGAAAATTAGGCATGGATGCCTGGGAGAATATGTGGGAGAATTCTCTATGTGATATGAAGGAATCATCAGTAGAGAAGGATCCATGGGTGAAGGACTCATGGGTTGAAAAGGATCCATAGGTGAGGGAAGGTCCACATGTGAGGGAAGGTCCACAGGTGAAGGAATCATAAGTGGAGGCATAGAACATGATGAATGAATCATAGGCAAGGATGGAACCACTGGAGGTGGAGCCATGGGAAAAGGAGGAGCGTTATTGTAGGAATGATCTCTAAGAGGAATGGATGAATGTTTGGTAATATATATAAGGTGATCCTTAAGGTGTTGCTGAAGGATGTGATAACGATCAATGTGATGGGTTCTATACTTGTACCATAAATAGTACACCTCACCATACTTATGTATATATTAATGTAGAACCTTATGGGGAGGTGTGACTTTATCTGAGGTCGGAAAAGGACACAAAGTATCAATATATTATTGTAACTTTCAATAATGGGTAGAAGAATGATTATCTATCCCTGGAAGTAATAGATATACTTGTGAGTGGTCTTAGGAGAAGCACTCATAGAAGGAAGTATAATAAGAGTGGAAGAAGCCAGAGAGGACTCATTGGCCCAATTGGTGGGAAATAGAGCCATCTTAGGTAAGGGAAGTAAACCCTCGCCAAGGGAAGATGGTGATGGAGGAGGAATAGAACTAGGATCCATAGAAAGAACAATGGGATGAGAAGAAGGGGTAGGATTAACAAGAGTAAGAGCAATAATAGGCTCAAATATAGTAGAAGCATGAATGGGCTCAACTATAGTAGGAGTAGGAATGGGCTATGATAAGGGCTCTACTAAGGGAGGAGTGAGATATATATATATATATATATATATATATATATATATATATATATATATATATATATATATATACGGTCTAATAAGGATTGCACTAATCTCAAGAATAAACTAACTAAGGTGATTAGGGTAACTATAAAAATGGTAAGGACTAGTCATAACATGATCCATGAGCATACTCCTATGAGGTTCCTTAAAAATGAGAGGTGTTGGCACCATCTCTACCCTATGATAAAAAATAAAAATACTAAAATTAGGAACTATAAATGAAGTAAGATAGAAATATACATAAAAAGACTCAAGTAAATAAGAAGGATAATGGATAATATTAACATCATAGGCTTGTACAAGACCACCTAAGAGTGGATCATATAGGGAATAACCATCATTTTAATCTAGGGTATGAAGATCAATGACATCAGTAAGGATGACCTTATCATCTAAGGAAGTGTGGTGAATAGAATGCTAAGTCTTGGTTAAGACTATGAGAATATCATCATAATTAGGCTTGCGAGAATAAGGTTGTAAGGAAGTAGGAAGATATGAGATGAGGTGAAGTGAGAGATCAAAAGTTTTGATATTTAGGTTAATCTCATCAAGATCATCATCATCATCATCATCATTAGAATCTAATAGGTTAGGTGGAATGTTCCCAATGAGTTTTAGATGCCCATTATAACCTTAGGTTGAATTGATGAGAAAGTTAAGATGTTGTGGCTCATGGAATGGAATGCTAGGTAATGGTTTAAGAGTTCGATTCTTGAAGACACCATGGTCTTTGAAGTATTTGAAATTATAAGGTTTAGTATCACCTTGAATCCTATAAATGGATTTATTATGAGGTAATTTAATGCATTGGTAGATAGAAGAATCAAAAACTCTTATGCAGTGATTACATGGCCTACCAAATAAGATGTTATAAAAAAGGGGAAAGCTAAAGATCATCACCTTCACATGAACAATGACAAGTGGGATAGTAATGGGATAGTAAATATTCCTTATATCATATCCTTAGTATGTGTTGTGTGTAGACTTGAGATTACATTCTAAATATCCAAAGGTCTTAATGAAATCAAGAGAGGAAATGTAGGCATTAGAACCCTCATCAATCAATGTACTCTTAACTTGGATATCACCTATTTGAACACTAATGAATAAGAGAGGATCATTCTCATGAAGAAAAATCTCATCATAAATCATAGAAGTTATGGGAAATTTTAAGTAAATATAAGTGTTCATAATTTCATCAATGTTGATATACATCTCTTCATAGTGTTGTAATATACTAGCTTCACATCTAGATAAGGCTACCTCCTATCCTACTAGTGGAGGATTGGGGACATTAATCTTGATGAATAGTTGCATAAGATGGTCTCTATGATGGGGATAAGTCATCATAAGCTCAATAAATGTAATTTTGGATGGGATATTAGTGATTTATACAATGGGATCACACTCATCATAACCCATAAGAAGTTTTTTAGATATAGGTGCATAATGATTAAGGAGGTCCTCAGAAGGAGAAGCTAAAGTACATTATAATTTCTATTGGTAAGAAGAATAAGGTTTAGAACAAGGTTTAAAATCATGTTATGATGATGAAGTAGTTTATTTAAGTTGATTTTGAGAATTGGTAAAAGAAGTGTTAGTATAAATTTGATTATCAATATTATTATAAGATGACATAAGAGTGGTAGAAATAGAAAATGAAGCGTTATCCAAGGGAGAATAGCAAATTGGATCATCAAAATTAATAAGATCATCTTTCCCAAACTAATTTAAATGAGTTGGAGAATAATCCTAGATAACATGATATGTTCTAGATAAAGGAGTGTAGATAGGTTGGGAATCGATAAAAGCAACCACCCTTCGCATATTAGTCATGTTAACCAAATTCTCTTTAGAAGTTGGTTCAATAAGACTTTATACATTATTGGTGGAAGGGGTGGATTTCTCTTCATTATCTTGAAGAGGTTGATGATTATGAAGAGGGTCTTTATACATAGCTAAATGAGCATTGGCTTAGTTCAAGGCTTGAGTTTTATCATGTGATTTAAAATCCTTGAAAACAATTTCATAAGCTTGTTGATGCTTTTGAATGATAGAATTATGATCAAAATTAAGACCAATAATAAAACCCATAGATAAATTACAAAGTTTTCTATATGTCTCATGATAATGACCCCAATTAGCATGAAACAAATAAAACTTGTTAGGATCATAGCAAGATTTCATAGGATGGATAGGGTCAAGATCTCATGGAAGATGCCTAGGTAGATTCTTGATAAAATTTAGCTAAGGATAGAGGTTTATGAACATTAATTTTGTTTGGTGAAGTTAAATGAGGATTCATATATTGTTGAAAAAGAGGGGCTAGTTCTAATGACGGGGTAGGAATGATAGCTTAAATATTATGAATGGTGTCATAAGAATCTATAACAAAATCATTGGTAACATTATAATTTTTATTTTTAAGTAGGAGATGAGGACCCAAATAAGGTTAGGGTGGTTTGAATTGACACATAAATAAATATTATCATTTAGCTCAATCAATAGCCTCCTCCAATGTACATGGAGAGAGAGTGTAGACCCGATATTGAAGTTTAGGAAAAAAGGCATTAGAAAAGAGATGGAAAATATTTTCGTTAACCATGTTATGTTCATACTTGTTTAAAAAAATTTCCACTTTTTAAAAAAGGCCTGAGAAGTTTCATTTTCAAGTTGTTTGCAATTTATTAAGTGGGCCAAAGTATTTTTTAAAAAATCACTAGTTTGGAATTCTTAAACTAAAACATTCACTAAATCCTCCAAATTAGTAATGGAATGAGTTTTAAGCTAGTTATACCAATCCAAGGCATCACTTGTGAGTGTTTTGGCTGACATTTTGGTATCAACAAAGGTGTTTTATTTGACCTATTTCTTATAAATATTTCCAAATGTTTTAAGATGAAGGGTGGGATCAGTTGATCCATTATAATAAATTTTAGGTGTGATACCTCCAATATCAATGTTATCAATTTGTGTAGTAATAGGTTCATTTTGGATATGCTTAATGTTTTTGTTGACTAAAGGAGATTGAGGAATGATCTTTCCTTGATAATATCTAAGAGGAGGAGGGGGAACATTTTGGTCATGTATGCCCTAAGTTGTTAGTTGAGGATGAGATTGAAGATGAAGAAGGTGGTTTTGCATTCTCATTATTTGATTTATGTTATGATATTGAAAGGTATTCATTTGATTGAGTGTTTTTAATAATAGTTGATGTGTTTTATTATCTTTTTTAGAAGCATTATAGGTGGTATTAGTGGCTTGGGAACCACTATTGGTGTTGATAGGATCTTAAGAGGAAATATGAGAATGTGAGGCACTAGTGGCAAAATTTGCTTGTGTAGAAAAAGGACTAGTGAATTATTAAGAATAATAGGCACTAGTATCATGATTATCTTGGGTAGAAAATAATTCACTAGTGAAAGGATTAAGGATAGTGGATCTTATGAGAGGCCAACTAGTTATAGAACCTGCCATGTTAGTGGATATACTAGGCATAGAGGTGGAGAAAGTTAGAGAAGAAGAGGTCATGGTATGAGAAGGGGTAATAATAGAAGGAAAAGTCTAAGAGTCAAAGAAAGTGGTACCCATAAGTAAAATTTAAAATGTAGGAGTAGGTGAATGAGGCTCTTTATCTTGACCACTAATCATAATATTATAAATAGTAGAAAGATCTTTTCCTCGATGTTGAGTAAATTTAGAGATAAAAAAGAGCATTTTGGGGGTATACTCTAATTTGGGTTCATCTTCTAATGAGAAGAGAGAATTTTTCTATGAATATATATTAGGAGGCATCCCATAGTTCATTGTGTGAGTGACAATATGAACATTACTAGCATCTAAGAGAGGAGCCCTACTCTCTATATGGGAGACCCTATGAGGGTTGGTAAAATTCATCATGTCTATTGATTGCAAATCAATATTATCATGAAGAAGAAATTCCATGATGAAGGGAAGGAAAGAGAGATGAGAAAGCAAGGAAATAGGAAATGACAAAAATAGTACAGGGTTGATTGGGTTGACCTAGCATAAAAATAGGGTCTACAAACTATACAAGATCAAATGGGTCAATATAGTACATTGAACACAGATTATAAAAAGAGAAAACAAGGTTTGCAAACTATATAAGGTTAACTATTTCAACCTAATATAATAGAAATGGAAATTCAGAAATTTATGATAGAATTATGGACTGAAATAAGACAACTTTTGAAAGTAATTTGAAAAGAAATAGATGAAAGGAAACAAACAGTCAATTGGATTAACATTGACCAATCCAATTGAAGCACATAGCATAAAACCTTACACCAATGTTGTCTAATGAAATTTTTTGAAATATAAAAAATAATTAAGCAATGAGAAATCAATCAACTTGAAAAGTAAAGAGCTAACTAATCGGTCAACTTGAATGCTTATTAGATTATTAGAATATGATTTTTAAATGTGATGGGAAGTTGGCTATAAGTAAGGAACTAGAATGGCAATCTAAGGATGGTTTTAGGTAGTTTGGGATGAAAGAGACTATAGTGGCAATGATAAAATCTTGGTATTGGGGCCTACCCCATCACTTCACACACTTCAATGATAAGGGTGTTAGGTGATTAGCTAGAATATACCAATAAACATGCTTTATATTTGAGTAGAGTATCAAGTCAGCTTCCCCCATAGTGATGAGATCCAAGTAGGTTGGCCTTAGGTAGATAAATGTTAATATGCTTATTTAGATTTTGTGATTTGGCCATGTGTGCATAAAATAGAAAATATTAAACTAAATAATTAAATGAAAACCACCTAATTTAGCTATGTGATATATTCTAAGTATGCAAACAATAAAAAATGTGTGAACTAATTACTAACATATAAGGCTAATTCCAACTTTGAAACAAGGTATAATGTTGATATAGTCAATGGTGTATGCACAAAATATAGAATAGGGTTGATATGGTCAAACCTATAATGTGAAACAAAGGTCTAAAAATAAGCAGGGTCAACATAGTCGGCCTAGTTATTTAGATAGTACACAAAACATAGAACTAGGTCGGTAGGGTCTATCCAATTGACTGTGTAAGGCCATTTTTTAAGACTACAAATTGTAAGAAGAAATATTTTAAATAAAGATACAAAGAGATAAAAAGGAACCTTGGTGGATCAAAGATGAAAAAAATGAAGATTATTATTTAACAACCTTGATATATGCTTGTAAATTCTACTAATTGGGTTGACTAGGTCGATCAAGATTTACAAAAACTTATTTCTAAGTACCTAAAATGTATAGGGTCTATGAGGTTAACCTATTAGTCTAGATTAGATGTATAAAAAGTTGAAAACCTATATTGGGTTGATAAGGTTGGTCCAGTAGCTTGTACTTGAAATCCTATGCACAAAAGTTAGATACTTGGTTGATAGAGTCGATCCAGTATGGAAAATATATGATAAAAATAATGATGAAATAATGAAAGAAAGAAATAAGGTAAACAAATCCTGTAAGGGTTAGTTCATGTTAGGTTCACTAGAATGTATGCAATCATAAATGCATCATGTCTATTATTTTAATATTTTTGGGAAACTAGGGACTAGTTCCTAGATAATAAAGGGTCTAGAGTAAGGAAAAAATCTAATCAAATATAATAAAATATAAATTTTTATCAAAATGAATTACATCAATTGAATAGGGAGAGAAATAAACTTATCTATAAAAATAGGTTGAGATGAATGACTAGGGGTTGAAAACTATTGCACAAGACTAGGAAGATATCTTGAACTTGAATCTAGTTTTCATTTGGTGAAAAGATAGGAGTGATAGAAATTGACACCATAGGGTCTAATGCTATAGTCCTTTTCTATCACTATTATCCTAAAGGTCTAAGATTTCTAGGTTTTATCTATTCTTTCTGTGAGAGCTTGTGTATGAAATTTTGGGGTCTAAATGTCAATAGAGCTTCTTGTAGGTCCATTTCAATCTTCAAACCCTGGATCTATCTACACACATGAAACATCAAAAGCATAAGGGGGTAAAAATGGGTTAGGGGAAGTATGATTGCATAATCTAAAACCCCTACTATCCTAATCACTACCTACATTAACCCTCAAAATAGGGTCTTAGATCAAATGAAGTTCTCCCTTAGGGAATGCGCATAATCAACATGAATGGTAGATTCAAGAATGAACTTTTACCTAGGCCATTACTTGATCAAGCATGCAATTCTATGTGTGATGCAAAATGTTGAGCTATAATATTGACTAATTTTTAATTATGTAATGTGCCAAAGTAGTAAGTGTTAGATATAAAATGCCTCATTAAGTCCTTTATATAAGAGACTCTTTATTTTGAATTTGGGAGCTTTATTCACATTAGACTGACATTGTAAAACTTAAGGATGAAGCTAAGAAAGGGGTTGGAACTCAAAATGACCTTAGATAGGAGTGCTAGAAATCAAAACCTTAGGGTCCAACACTATATTCCAATCCCAATGCTCCTATCCTACTAGCTCAAGACTTGTGGGGATGGAATAAGCATGAGAAATCTAACCTGGCTAAGGTGAAATGATTTTTTGAAAGGCTTGGGATGACTAAGAATAGGAAAAAATGTGAATCAAGTATGAAATAAGACCAAGATGAATAAAATGAAAGACATGGATATTTGTGAACAAATCTCATATTCTCTAGTCAAATTCTCCTATGAAAGGACTATGAAAAGACATGATATGTGTTGTTACTTGACCAATTTAGGGTGTATACATTTTTCCCATTTTATTCTAGTGATGTAATAAAGTGAAGTAATAGAGTTAAATAAAGAAAATAAAATGCATACTTGAACCTACCTACATGGAAATGAATATGCTACAAAGGGTCTAACTCACTTCCTAGCTAAGGGAGTGGATGGAGAGATTAATAGTGTCTGGAAAAAGAAGTAATCATTGAAATGGATGCCCATTGTACTAAATCTAGAAGTGGAGTCTTTGTAACATGAAGAATAAGGGTAATGCTTGCCCCATATGCTTAACTAATTGGAATGAGAAATGCTTAGAGGCCCAAAACCAATGTCTACCCTCTGTCCCACATAAACTCATGTGATATGGAATGTGTGTATAGAATCTATATACTATAAAGAGAAAAATATGTCATACCCCCACTCTAAATATCTAAATTGAAATTGAGAAATGATCAAAGGCCCAAAACCAATATCCATCCTCTATCTGATGCAAACTCATATAATATGGAAGGTGTGTATAGAATATATATGCTTGTGAAGAGCAAAATTTGTCATGCCCCCACTTTGAACATGTGAACTAGAACTGAGAAATGCTCAAAGGCCCAAAACCAATGTATATCCTCTATCTCACACAAACTCATGTAGTTTGGGTCTAGGTAATGTAATGGACCAACAATTTCAGATGATCATACACTCCAACCTAGTGACAAACTAGGTATAGCTAGGTGTAATCTAAAATTTTGGTAAATATGCAAGAAGAGAATGGCATGTCCAGTCATTCTAATTTATATAATCTTGGATGGTGAAGAACATGAACATCTATGCCATGCCCCCAAATTTGGTATATGAGTGATGTGTATGTATAATTTGGCAATCTATATGACCACATGTGATATGACCTTTTGTGATATGTCACATATGCAAAACTAGAGATTAAAACACTATGCTCTACTTTATACCTATAATCTACTATCTGATCCTATAATTATGTTATGTGTTATGAAGTTGTATGTGTGAGACATGTAGTAATGTACATACCACTAAATTTGGTATCTAAGTCTGAATCTATATCAAATTCACTATGAATCTATATACTCTAAACCACTATATCTGAATAGTCTCTGTATCCATAAACTAAAATCATTATGGATCCATATGATTTGAACCATTATATCTATAAACTTAATGTATATCCCCCTAAATATCTTGAGTAATGTTGAGTGACCCATGTAATCTAAATCACTATTTATTTTGACAAATCTATGCTAAATCTAATAATCTAAATACTAGAGGTGTAAGAACCATGCTGAGTGACCCATGTATTCTGAATCACTATATATTTTGACTAATATGAGTAGAATTTGAATATTATTGGTGTAAGAACCATATGCATCCACCTATGAGAGTGGATGGGTATGTTGAGTAAGTGTATGAATAGGAATAGTAGGAATAATGCACCCTTTTAGGAATAGGGATGAGATCCCATGATAGAGGAGTTTGAGTCAAAAGTGATGACTAGTGGCATAGGAATAGATGTAAGGATGGCATAGTTTGAATTGTTTGGGAATTCTTTTGATTGATTAGACTAAGTTGTTGGAATTAGAACAAGTTTTTTATTGGTGATGATCAAGGTGTATGTCTGGTTATAAGATAAATTTAGTGATGTGCATTATATAGTAGGTAAATAAAGTAGTAATGGAGTGAAGCTCTTGTGATGGCAAAAGTATCATTGTCATGATTCTATGGAAGAAAATAGTTTGAAAAATAGAGTTACAAGATTCAAGTTATAGACAAAATAGTGTTTTGCTTTAAATGAAAAAGTTATTTGATATAATAAATTAGATTGATCCTCAATTCATTTATGCATTGACTAGGTTGAGATTTAGAGCTCTAGAGTGAGAGATATGCTGAGGAGATGAGCACTTGTCATGACCTAGTTTGAGTATTTGGTATCCTAGGTGGATGCTGGTGGTGATGTTACCCTAGTAAGTCGCCTTAATACTTGATTTTTTTCCTGTTTAGAAGCCTATTTTTTATGTTTTTAAGCTATTTTAATTAGCCTAGGAAATTTTTGACTAGTTCCAATGCTCCTATCCTTGCTCTAGTGTTTTTTTCTAGGCTCTAACACTACTATCCAATTTATAGTGCTCTTATCTAGTGTTGTTGTCCTATACCTAGCATTGTTATCATAGAGGCTAGATTTTCTGAGCTACTTTGTTTAATTACTATGATTTTTGATTAGTTTTTGTTTTGGTATGGTTGACTAATATATATGCTATTTTTTGGTGTTTTGTAGGGTGACGTATGGATGAGGGATTTTCATATAGGTTAGGTCATGGAGACATTGAGGTTCTTACCTTTGTCAACTGATGAGAGAGCACTGATGGATAGGTCAGGGTTGGGTTATGTGTGTGACCTTGACATTATACAGTGGAATAGATATCTAATTTCTGCCTTATGTGAGAGGTGGAATATAGACAAATGTACTTTATAGCTTCCTATAGGGGAGATTACTGTGACTCTTGAAGATTTGTACCATATTTTTCATTTGTCAATTAGTGGATGGCATGTGAGACTACATGATGACATGGTTTTTGATGCTATTAATCATGCATCATTGTATTTTATTGGTGTACCCTTAAGAATACATCAGATAGGTAATGATAGTGATGTGGTGCTATTAGTTATAGTGTAATTGAGTTTTTCATGCCTACGGAATTGGTTGGCCATGTTATTAGCTACATTTATTGCTATGGATGGGAGTGGGGTGTCGATTACATACAAGATGCATAAGATCATTTATAGTGTAGAGGTAAATGGTACTACTATGCTTTCCCACTTATACAAAGATCTTTATAGGTTTACTCAAGAGGATTTTAGTAGTGGTGTGAGTGAAACTACTTTATTGCATTATTGGGATTATGACCACACTATAGTTATGCATTTGATTGGGTTACCTAGGCTATAGTGGGCACATCTATGACCATTTAGGGAGTGGTGGATGAGTACATTGGCTATTATGTCTCATAGCATAGATCACTATAGATGATTTTTAGATAGATTGGTGGCTTGTGATATCATATGGAGGCCCTATAGAGGATTTCCTAGGTGGGCTAAAGACGGAGTGTAGTTTCAATATATGAGGGCCAACTATTGATTAAATGATAGCTAGGTTGGATTATATGAGTGATTTCATTATGATTTCATGACTAGACATCTTGGGGTACCACAGGATGTGTCCCCTATAGCATGGGTATGGGTGAGGAGTGCATAGGCATCAGTGAGGGCAGGAGTTCATGCAAGGCCTATCGAGGCTAAGTTAGCACCATTACCATTGGATGTGTGGGATGTGGCTATAGATATTCCTAATATAGATGATTTTCGATGTAATCAATTGTATCCTTTTAATGGAGGGGATGTTCCCAAGTATGAGGACCTTGTGCCAATCTAGAGGATGGAAGGTAAGTAGCAATTAAATTTTAATTGTGTATAAGTTTTTGCTTTAGTTTGATTTGAAAGTACATATATAATGTAGTGTTGTACTTTGCGTGTAGAAGAAGTGAGAGGTGATCAAGATAAAGCATAATCTAGGGCAAGAAGTGGAGATGATGGGTTTTGGGAGACCATCATCAAGTATACACTCTGAGAGTTCACACATCATGTTCCTAATGATGTTTTGGATGAGGGTTTGATAGAGTGAGTAACTATTATAGCTGGTGTTTATTCTCATTTTTTTGATAGGTCTGCCATAACTACAACTACATATGTTGGGTAGTGGGAAAGAGAGATGAGTTGAGGGCTAAGCTAGATAGTATAGGATGCCTCCATCTAATTATGGAACAGTGAGTATGCATATTATAGATAAGCACATAGAGCTTAAGAGGTGATATACAAAATTTCATGAGGAACATGGTCTAATATTGTAGAAAGATAGTCATTATAAGATCCATTTGGGAGCTTGAAAAGGTATGGGGTCATCGAGTGCAAGAGTGGATTATGGGACTAGTACTGGTGGGGAGAGTGAGACTAAGAATGAGGGCATGATGCCCATATATATATATATATATATATATATATATATATATAGGTTTTTGGTTCAGACTCATGTGTACTATGTTATGGGATTTGAAATATATTGTTATATTTATTGCAAGTGGTTGAGTTAGAATTAGTTGATTTCGAGGTTGTGTATGTTTTGAAAAAATGTTTTCTTAGATGTGATTTGATTGGTCATGATATGTTGATAAGTGTGATGGATCTTGAAAAGGTATGGGGTCATCGAGTGCAAGAGTGGATTATGGGACTAGTACTGGTGGGGAGAGTGAGACTAAGAGTGAGGGCATGATGCCCATATATATATATATATATATATATATATATATATATATATATATATATATAGGTTTTTGGTTTAGACTCATGTGTACTATGTTATGGGATTTGAAATATATTGTTATATTTATTGCAAGTGGTTGAGTTAGAATTAGTTGATTTCAAGGTTGTGTATGTTTTGAAAAAATGTTTTCTTAGATGTGATTTGATTGGTCATGATATGTTGATAAGTGTGATGGATCTTGAAAAGGTATGGGGTCATCGAGTGCAAGAGTGGATTATGGGACTAGTACTGGTGGGGAGAGTGAGACTAAGAGTGAGGGCATGATGCCCATATATATATATATATATATATATATATATATATATATATATATATATATATATATATATATATATATATATATATATATATATATATGTTTTTGGTTTAGACTCATGTGTACTATGTTATGGGATTTGAAATATATTTTTATATTTATTGCAAGTGGTTGAGTTAGAATTAGTTGATTTCAAGGTTGTGTATGTTTTGAAAAAATGTTTTCTTAGATGTGATTTGATTGGTCATGATATGTTTGTAAGTGTGATGGAGCTTGAAAAGGTATGGGGTCATCGAGTGCAAGAGTGGATTATGGGACTAGTACTGGTGGGGAGAGTGAGACTAAGAGTGAGGGCATGATGCCCATATATATATATATATATATATATATATATATATATATATATATATATATATATATATAGGTTTTTGGTTTAGACTCATGTGTACTATGTTATGAGATTTGAAATATATTGTTGTATTTATTACAAGTGGTTGAGTTAGAATTAGTTGATTTTGAGGTTGTGTATGTTTTGAAAAAATGTTTTCTTAGATGTGATTTGATTGGTCATGATATGTTGATAAGTGTGATGGAGCTTGAAAAGGTATGGGGTCATCGAGTGCAAGAGTGGATTATGGGACTAGTACTGGTGGGGAGAGTGAGACTAAGAGTGAGGGCATGATGCCCATATATATATATATATATATATATATATATATATATATATATATATATATATATATATATATATATATATATATATATATATATATATATATATATAGGTTTTTGGTTTAGACTCATGTGTACTATGTTATGGGATTTGAAATATATTGTTATATTTATTTCAAGTGGTTGAGTTAGAATTAGTTGATTTCAAGGTTGTGTATGTTTTGAAAAAATGTTTTCTCAGATGTGATTTGATTGGTCATGATGTGTTGATAAGTGTGATGGAGGTTTGATTTGTAATTATACGTGAACAAAAAAAAATTGTTGGTTTTGTAATTTGGAAATTGATTTGAGAAAGTGAGTTGGTTTTAAGATTGGTAAAATAGGATATTGGTAAGGTCTAGATTTTGATAATTTGCCTAAGTTGGGGATGGATATTTGGAACTAGGAAGGTTATTTTTTATTAGGAAGGGATATAAGGGAGTGTTTTGTGATTAATTCCTTGAGATTGGATCAAGAATACAAAGGCTAGACCTTTGGCTCCATCATTACCCCACCAATTAAACTTATGAACTGATGTCAATATGAATGTGTGTCATATATCCATCTAAAACCTAATGGACAACTAAAAAAGTGCCCATAATAATCATGCTATGTAGGAACATATGATGTATATGATACCATCTATTATGCACTAACTGTATCTATGCATGAAGACTCTGCCAAATATAACCTTACTAGATGTGCAACTGAAGTTGTGTGTTGTGAATAAGGCTCATCTATCTACAATCATAGTGGATTACTACATCAAATAACACCTTTTGGCCTATAATATGATGCATATTATTGATCAATAGATCAATATGGAGCTAAAACCTATGATGGGGTCTTATCTAATCTCAATCATAGCAAGTTGTTATGTGAAATAGTTCCCTAAAATTCTAGCCATAGTGAATATCTATCTAGAGAAATAGTCTATGATGTGGGTTAATTTAATATTAATCATAACAAGTTACTACATGAGATAGGAACCTATAAATCTAGTCATAGTGAATATCTCTCTAGAGTGGTATTCTACTATGGTGCCTGTAACTATGCTAGATATGTATATAGAACTACACTATGTACTTCTCAAACTACAATGTTATATGTAGGCTGCCCTTGTTATACTAGATTCTAAACCTTCTAAATAGGTGGAATAGGAGATCTTATATGAGGCTTTATCCTAGACCTCATATTACTCTCATGATGATTGACCGATGATTCCTAGAAAGGAATGTCTTGGGATGACTCAGTCATGGATGAATGAGGTTTAGGAATCCATGATGCAATAGATATTGATGAATCTTCTATAAATTCTATTATTCCATTCTCAACACATCTATTAATACAATCCCTAAGTCCATAAAAATCATTATCTTTATGTCAATGGATATGATGATAGCTACAAAAGGGTCGACACGATTGTTTATGGAATAGATGTGGATCTTGTTGATGAGTAGAAGGTAATGTGATTAACCTACTATCTAGTATTGATGATAATATGACACATGGGCTATCCCACCCTAAATCAAACTATAATGGTACTTTGTTGTTTTTCTCTACGGTGCATATAATAGATTGTGCTCTAGAAATCGGCTCTCTATTCATAACTAGTTACTTTTCTATTTGAGGTATTTTATCTTATTTAAGACATGGTGGATGTTGTGTGCTAAGAGTTGTAGATTTGGGTACTACTATGAAATCTAGAGCAATCTGATCAACTGAATTTGCCTCAATCAATCTCAGTTTCTTTTCTAATGCTGGAACTATATAGCATGAGTGCCTAAAAGAGGACTCTATTTGATATAATAGATGCTTGAGGAGAGGTTGATGAAGCACCTTAATAAAGATATGTTGAATCTTTTAATCTTCTAGTTTATAGATCAATCTTAACATGTGCATCTTGAATCATAATATATAATCACTAACTGGCTCTAAAGTATTTTGATGCAATGTGTCAAGTTTCTCATATGTAACATGAGGGTCTATGTTTGCTATGTAATGTCTGAGAAATGCCTCCTCAAAGTCATCATATGTGTGCAAATAACTAATGAGGAGTAGATGAAAGAAAAAATTATGTGCTTCCCCCACTAATGTCTACTAGAAAAATTTCATTAGAATCAAATGACTCACATGAGATGGCAAAGCCTTCTAAAAATCTTGAAGGTGTATGAATGGATCTCTAGTTCCATCAAAGCGAGGTAATGATGGTATCTAAAAATGCTTAGGCAATGAAGCTTTTACAAATATCTTTAGAATAATGTTACCATGTAGATCATTGGCATCCATCTAAGACTTATAAGCCTTGTTTTCCAAGGTAAGGAGATTTACTTGGTGTTATAATTAACCAACTACATGCATCAAAGAAATAATCTTTTGGGATGGTAAATTAACATCTTGAAGTAGTTCATTTAATCATTGAATTTGATCATTAATTTTAGCCATGGGAATGCTACATTTAGAAATTGAATCATAGAGAGGGGGTGTGCTCACTATAACCTTAGGAGTAATGGTAACTTGGACCTTACTAGAGGTATGTGGGCTAGCATTCTCTTTAGGTTGAGAGTGAGAGTTGGGTTCTACTGTAGTAGGGGGTGGCTTGGGAGATTCACTGGCATCTTTATGTTTTAGTGAATGACATTCTAATTGAGTAGAAGATGTGATGTTATCATTAACATGTGCATTATTTGAAATAGAATCATGCATAAAAGTATAAATAATATTTGGTAATGCATTATGTTTGAGAGGAAAAGTGAGAGAAGAGTTAGAAACATGAGATGCATTTTTTATTCATTATGTACATAATAATCATATTATTCAATGCATTATCATAAATGAAACATTGTTCATAGTCACTCTTATTTTCATATTCATTTGCATGTTTACTGTCATACTCATTATCACTTCAATTGTCACTAGGGAGATGTGTAAGAGAAGAATTTAATTATTTTCTAATATTAAATTTGGAAGATTATGTGCATCTATGTTATCTATGGATGGAGTGTATGCATTATTTTTATTTTCAACATGAGAAGTAATTGTAGGAGAGTTATCATTTAGACATTATTTTGATAAAGTAGAGTTGAGAGCATGAAATGCATTATTTGAACTATGTATGGGAAATTTGATTTTATTGTGTTTATATTATTGTGTTTTGAACATATAAGTAGAGAGAGAGAGAGAGAGAGAGAGAGAGAGAGAGAGAGAGAGAGAGAGAGAGAGAGAGAGAGAGAGAGAGAGAGAGAGAGAGAGAGAGAGAGAGAGAGAGAGATTAGTTTCACATGAAAGAAAAGTATTGTCAATAATAGGTTCACTTAGAAGTGCATGGCTAATTTGTTCATTTGGTGCATTGTGCCTAGGAGAATAAGGTGAAAAGTACCTTTCCCATTTATCAATATTATTTTCTTTAGAAGAAGGAATAAAAAAGATAGGTTTGAGAGAAAATGTATCTAATTTTAATTCACCATCATTTTCACATGTATAATCATATTCCTAATTACAACAATAGTAATTATCTTCATTCTAAATGAAATAATTTTCCACATTTTTAGCTAATGTGTAATTTTGTAAATTTGTCCATTCATTGTCATAATTATGAGAGAAAATTAGAAATTGATCTATCGGATGAGAGGGAAGAAGTGCCTTAGTGGCCATTTTATTTCCTTCACCAAAGAGAATGTAAAAAATTACAATTAAGTAAATAAATGCAATAATAACTACTAACATATAAATTTACCCAATATATACTGAGTCTAGATTTTATATTCAACCAGAGAGCTGAGTTGGTTCTCTCCTTGGTGGTGAAATCCAAGTGGGATAGCTAGGAGGGGGTAAGGTTGTTTCTAGGTGATGAAATCCTAGTCCAACCTTGTCTCAAGTATTGTTTTGATGTGTAAATTATTTTGTGGTTTGGTTTTGTGTGTGATAACAAGTGTGAATGCTAAAATAAGATTAATTTGCCTCCTAGGTTACTAGATGAACTAAAATCAGCAAGCAATCAATGAATGCAAATGGTTAATTTTTAAGCCCAAAAATAATGATTTCATTTGATGAGCAAACAATTAAGGAAGAAAGGGAACTGGGTCCCATCGGGCATCCCAAAAATGTTTCAATTTATTTCCTTCACTCCCTAGTTTTGAAATTAGATCAAAGAAAGTGAATATGGGGTGTGTAGATGAATACCTAGTATAATACACATGTTGATCCAGATGAATGTGGGAAGTCCTCTTTGACTAGGGAGGATAACCTACAAATCACAAGAAAATTGTATGATGTAATGTGAATGATAGTTGAAAACCAAAATGAAATTGGGTGGAATAATAGTACTTGAACCTTCAAAGGTCACACAAATAGAGTTTTGGGATGATAAATACCTACATAAAGAAAACAAGAGAGCTTGGATACAAATTTTGGATCCTCATCTCTTCTAAGATCCTTGCATTTATAGCATAAAAATGCTAAGGTGGGAGAGAGAGAGTTTCCAAGTTGGGTCAGGATAAAGATGTCATTTTGGGGGAAATAAATATGTGCAGTGTGGATGGGAAATTTTCTATTTTGCCCTTGCAAGCTCACCCATAACTAGATGTGCTTTTAGTTTTGTAGGAGTGAGGACCTAACCATCGATGGTTAAGGGTAACCATCAATGGTCAATCAAATATTGATGGTCAAACCCTATGTGCAAAAGGGTTAAAATGGGTCAAAGGAGGGGACATTTTAAAAGGTAGCTAGGTGTGTAGAAAAGGTGCTTAAGGGTGAGTTAACTAGGTAAATAGTTAATTAAAGGTTGATAATAGGTCCAAGGTGATGTGACATCAAAAATTGGTTGAGGGGACATTTTCAAGTATCTACAAGAAATTTAAAAATGAGATGTAAAAAACCTGTAAATGGTTTGGATAATTTGTTTATAGTTAGACCAATTTGAAAAAAATAGATGGTTTTATAAAAAAATAGATTTACAAAAAAGTGATAAGAAACATTGATTATAGACTTGAGGAGAGAAAACCAGCTGAGTGGTGGATGGAAAAGCTATAAATAAGTTTTATTGGCCCAATACAAAGGTTAAAAAATAAGAATTAAAACCTAAAAAATTAAACTTGATTGTTCCATTATCGACACATGCAAAGAGGATAAAAACTAAAGATGAGCACACTGATCCATAGAATACCTCTTAGCAGTTGATGGAGAATAAAACATGATAATCAACTCATGATTTCAATTATTAACAAAAACATAAAAAATGATGTTCATTACTAGCACTTAGATTTCTAATACCATGTAAGATTCATCCAAGAATAGATGTCTAAGACCAATGACAAGAAGATCGAACACATAAATATGTTGAAGATAGAAATCAAGAAATGATTAGAATCTACAATAGATGTATTCATATAATAATTATGGATTACAAAACAAAGGATTAGAGCTTATAATTTGAAATCTATGTATTCATATAATATATATGGATTGCATAACAAAGTCTCAAAGTTTATAACTTATCAAGCTCACAATTCTCAAAGTTATCATAACTCACAACTTACACAACTCTTAGCTAAGTAGATAACCACAATTCATAAGACTTTAAATATTCTATTAAAATAAATCTTAAAAAGTGATGCAAATATAGGTAGAAGTTAGGAGAATCCAAACCATAACATACATGTGAGACTAACTTCCCCTAAAAAGGTGGAAGAAAGGCAAACAAACATCCCAATACATGTCGGATAAACTTTCCAAATGTGCAAACATAATTAAACAATCTAAATGGTAGGAAAAAATATATTACAACAAAATATGAGTGTGATATGTTATTATTTGAATGAAATTAAATTGTATAAATAGTGATCAAATACCCAAACCTAACCAAAAGGTTAATCAAAGGACATTGAGTAGATTTGATGTAATTAAGAGGAGTCAATTAACATTGAACTATGTCAGCACAACTAAAATAATATGAACTATATATGATAAAATCAAAATTACATTGATTAGGTCAAAACAATATAGTAATGGAAAAGGTGAAAAATATATGGCATTGTCATGGGCTGATGCAGTAGGAAATGAGTAAACTAACATAGTTGAGTGATGTAGGATGGAAGGAGGTAAGTAGGAATATACATTTAAGTAAGCTTAACTTGGAATATGAATGATATGATCATTATATAGATAAAAACATTTATCATAAATCACCAAATGCCTAACCACCCTTTTCTCAATACACTCTTTAAGGCATGTACTCAGGGAGATTGAATCTCAGCTGGTTTTTACAATAGAAACCATTAGTAGGCGATCAAATAAAAAATATTATGTGTATACAAACTCCATTTATCTTTAATTTAAAATAATTAAAATTCATTTTTCAAATATTTAGTCTATGGACATTGACTACTAATTTTTTTGTTGTAGGATTTTATACTGAGTGCCCTATGTAATTGGGTATTCCTACCAAAGATAAAGTATGTTGTACAAACTCAAGTATACATTTTTTATTTTAATCTATCAATTCCATTAATATAAAAAAATATGTCTATTTGTATATACTATAATATGGTATTAATTACTTGACAATGACAATCTTGACATACATTTATCACATATGAATTACAAGCACAAATATGGTCTTAACCTTCCATTCTATCACAATTGCATGCTATCTTATGAGCACGATCCTTTTATTTTGATATTACACATAAATTAACCTCATTATTTATTTCAAACTTTATTATTATCTTGCACACACATCTATAGACCCTATGTTCAATTTACATGTAAAAGGGTCGGTAATGTAAGGTTGAGTCAATATCTCAATTGATATTGACTAGATTGTAATGGTAACAAAACTCTCCTAGAAATGGCTAATTTTTAAAGTCAATTTTATCCTTTGGGTTAGCCTATATACCTATATTGTTAGTGGTATGATAAATTACTCAAATGGACTCACCAACTCACTCACTCACTCACTCACACTCTCTCTCTATCACTCACACTCACACACACACACACACACCACACACACACACACACACACACACACACACACACACACACACACACACACAAAAGAGAGAGAGAGAGAGAGAGAGAGAGAGAGAGAGAGAGAGAGAGAGAGAGAGAGAGAGAGAGAGAGAGAGAGAGAGGAGAGAGAGAGAGAGAGAGAGAGAGAGAGAGAGAGAGAGATTGGAAATTTTTAGGTAAACATATATACATTATTTCAAAAGCCAGGTATAAATCAATCACTATAAATAATTAGAATCCAAGTATAAATCATATCAAATCTAATTTGAGTAAATCATTATTAATTATCAAATACAAATCATTAGCAATAATCATATAACTAAATATAATAATTTCACAATCACACTAGGTGGCATAACTACATGTGGCTTGAATCCTATCATTAAATGATTGGATATGCAAGCAACATCCAATTATCAAATGGGGGTGATTGAGGTCAGTACAATTGATTACACCTTCCCATATTTGTAGGTTTTTATCATTCACAAGTAAACCTAGGTTTTCAAGGTGAAATATGATAATTTACATATTTGTGTGATTCATTATGGTTTTGACTTCACATATAAAGAGCTTATAGAGGATAAGAGAAGGTTATTATATAATCATGTACACTATTTTTGTAATAGATCACTACTGACCAATAAAGATAGTATTAGTAGTCAATACTAACCCAAATCTAACCAAAATCCACCCTTTTCATATTAAAACATAATTTTTGGACATGAAAAATCATAGGCCTACCTTAATTTACTTTATAGAATTAGAAGTCATTCATAATTAGATAGTCAATCTAAAAAGTTACATACTTATCCCATTTATATACATACTATTTTAAGTGTATGTCACTTTTCAAATCATTGCAATCAATCTCAAAATTTTATAGCTAGATGTTTTTTTAAATGTCATATATATCAATCTAAATTATATTTCAAGTTTATATCCTATTACTATTTATAAAATTGAAATAAGGTAAAACACTTGGCTCATATACATTATTGGTTGGGTTGAAATTAATCACTTTATAGGTTTTATCATATAGTTGTAAATGTATATTTTTATACCATGCAGGATTTGATTCTAGAAAAAAAAAAATCTAAAATGCATACATTTTAATTGAAATTGTAGACCTAATATAGAAGATTAAATGTATAGCTATATAAAATATTACAAATTTCCAACTAAACATTTTAAATATAGCTATACAAATTACAAATTGTTCATTTTGTATATGATGGACAGACTTACTTCTATCATACAACAGTAAAATCTGTTAAAATTTATGGTTTCTCATATGGTGTCCTCCTTATTTGAGTTCTAATATTCTCTAGTTCAAATTCCTACCAAGCAATAATATTTACTTTTTCCCTTCATTTATTATTCTAATACAATAGAATCATCGAAAAATAATTTCCTCGAATCTTATTTCCCACACCTCCCTTTGTGTTTATTTTCACCAAGGACTATGCATTTCTATGTAAAAACTAGTGTTTAGAATTTTTTGTGCCAACTCTTCAAATACCATATTATAATAACTAATACCATACTATAATTTATACAAATGGACCCATTTTATTCTATTAATGTAATTGATAGAGTAAAATAAAAAATGTATACTTAAGTTTGTACAACACACTTTGTCTTTGATAGAAATACCCAATTACATAGGGTACCCATGTGTAATCAATTGAGCTAACCCCAATCACCCACATTTGGTGACTACTGACCACTCAAGATAGTATCATTATTCAATACTAATCCAAATCTAACAAAACCCACCCTATGCATATTGAAACATAGTTCTTGGATGTGAAAAATCATAGGCCTACCTTAATTTATTTTATATTATTATAAGTCATTCATAATTAGATAGTTAATCTAAAAAGTTAAGTACTTATCCCATTTATATACATACTATTTTAAGTGTATGTCACTTTTCAAATCATTGCAATCAATCTCAATATTTTATATCTAGATGTTTTTTTAAATCACACACACACACACACACACACACACACACACACACACACACACACACACACACACACACACACACACACACACAGAGAGAGAGAGAGAGAGAGAGAGAGAGAGAGAGAGAGAGGAGAGAGAGAAGAGAGAGAGAGAGAGAGAGAGAGAGAGAGAGAGAGAGAGAGAGAGAGAGAGAGAGAGAGAGAGAGAGAGAGAGAGAGAGATTAGTTTCACATGAAAGAAAAGTATTGTCAATAAGAGGTTCACTTAGAAGTGCATGGCTAATTTGTTCATTTGGTGCATTGTGCCTAGGAGAATAAGGTGAAAAGTACCTTTCCCATTTATCAATATTATTTTCTTTAGAAGAAGGAATAAAAAAGATAGGTTTGAGAGAAGATGTATCTAATTTTAATTCACCATCATTTTCACATGTATAATCATATTCCTAATTACAACAATAGTAATTATCTTCATTGTAAATGAAATAATTTTCCACATTTTTAGCTAATGTGTCATTTTGTAAATTTGTCCATTCATTTTCATAATTATGAGAGAAAATTAGAAATTGATCTATCGGATGAGAGGGAAGAAGTGCCTTAGTGGCCATTTTATTTCTTTCACCAAAGAGAATGTAAAAAATTACAATTAAGTAAATAAATGCAATAATAACTACTAACATATAAATTTGAAAATCTAGGGTTTTGGGATAGGTTTTTAGAATTTTTGAAAATTATGTCAATAATTTAAATTCTAAAAATAATTTTGAATAGGATAAATGCACAAAGATTAGAAATTAGAAATTTAATTTTTGCACAAAATAACTACTAATATTGAGATTTTGAAAATATTTTTGACACTCCAAACAATTTTCAAAAATTCAATAATGTTTTTTTAAAAATTGTAATGGATGGAACATTAGGGTTTGAGTACATAGTCTGGAAATCTAGGGTTTTGGGCTATGTTTTTAGAATTTTTGAAAATTATGGTAATAATTTAAACTCTATAAATAATTTTGAATAGGATAAATGCACAAAAATTTATAAAAAATTAGAAAATAGAAATTTAATTTTTGCGCAAAATGACTACTAATATTGAGATTTTGAAAATATTTTTGACACTCCAAAAATTTTGCAAAAATTCTAGAATATTTTTCTAAAAATTGTAAGGGAGGGAGGCTTAGGGTTTGAGGACCTAGTTTGGAAATCTAGGGTTTTTGGTTAGGGTTTTAGAATTTTTGAAAATTATTATAGTAATTTAAATTCTAAAAAATGTTTGAATTGAATTGATGCAAAAAAATTTATACAAAAATCAAAATTTTGGAATTAAATTTTTGCACAAAATTTGAAGAAAAACCCTAAGTGTACCCAATGTTTTAGATTTATTCGAAGTAAGTCAGGTTCACCAAATGTTTTATTATTTTTGGGAACCTAGGGTCTAGTTCCTAAATAATAAAAGGTCTAAAGTAAGGAAAAATTCCAATCAAATACAATAAAATATAGATTTTTATCAAAATTAATTACATCAATTGCATAGGGAGAGAAATAAACTTATCTAAAAAAAGAGGCTAAGACAAATGATCTAGGTGCTAAAAACTAATGCATAGGATTGAGAAGATGTCTGGAACCTGAATCTAATTTTCATTCATTGAAAGGATAGGAGCACCAAAAATGGACAACCTAAGTTTTGGTGTCATAGTCCTTTTCTACAATTTTTATCATGAAGGTCTAATATTTTTGGGTTCTATCTACTATCTTTGTGGGAGATTATCTATGAAATTTTGAGGGTTGAATGATGATAGATCTCACTATAGGTATATTTCAATTTTCAAAACCTAAATCTATCTAGATACATTAAACATTAAATACATCAAAGTCAAAACGAGGAAAATTAGGTTAGGGGAAGTAAGATCACATTATCTAGAAACCCTATTATCCTGATCTCTACCTACATTAACCCTCAAGCTAGGGTCTCATATCAAATGTATTTTTCCTTTAGGGAACGTGCATAATGAATGTGCATATTAGATGCAAGAATGAAATTTTTCATAGGCCCTTCCTTGATCAAGCATGCAATTCTATGTGTGATGTAGAAAGCTAAGCTATAATATTGATTGATTTTTAATTATGTAATGTGCCAAAGTAGTAAGTGCTAGATATAAAATGTCTCATGAAGTCCTTTATATAGGAGACTCTTTATTTTGACTTTGACATATTTATTCACATTAGGATGACATTGGAAAACTTAAGGATGAAGCTAAGGGGCTAGGACTCATTAATTAAGGGAAACTAACCATTAGATCTCAAAATGACCTTAGATAAGAGTGCTAAAATGGACATCCTAGGGTCTAGCATTGTATTCCAATCCCAATACTCTTGTCTGAATAGCTCGAGATTAATGGGAGGGAATAAACATGAGAAATTTGACCTGGATGAGGTGGAATGACCATTTGAAAGGCTTGGGATGACTGGTAATAGGTAAAAAGGTGACTCAAGTATGAAACAAGACAAATATTATTAAAAGAAAAGACATGGCTAAATGTGAACAAAGCTCATATTATATAATTAGAGTCTCCTATGAAATAATTGTGAAAAGACATGATATATGTGGTTTCTTAACCAATTTAGGGTGTATACATCTATAAATCAATCTTTGCTCAAAAAAGATAGAGCATACCTACACCTCTAATTGGGAATACATTTTTTAAGCAAGGGAATAACTAATATGGGGATACACTAGATACGATTATGGGATCACTTATCATAATACACCATTTTAGGAAGGGTTTGAAAGCTTATAGTTTAATAAAATCATGAAACAACCCTAAAAGAGTCCTAGATTTAATGTTCATTATATTCTAATAACAAGAAATAAATATAATTTAGTACACACCAAATATTATGGCACAAAGTGCAGGTTAAAAATTAAAAAAACTAAACTAAACATGCATAGAAGACATATACTCATGTTAATGTATATGGAATCCAAATACATGGAAAAAAAATCACAACTACATTATCTATCTACTCTTACAAAAGAGAAATAAAGTTAGAAATCCTTACCATGAAGACAAGCCCATTGAGCCTTAATCTCTCCCTTGGATAAGGTGCTTCATAATATATTGTTGTGTTATGTAAGGATAACAAATACAAATCATCTCTAGGTTACACAACCTATCTATGCATCTAAAATACATCTCCAAAAGACAAGATCTATATCTCTAAAAAAAAGTATGGAACCCTAAGCTTTATTCTTCAAGTATAATGGTAAATAAATAGATGTTCATTCACACTTATTCTTATTTTCTTCTCTTCTTTACAAATGGTTGGAAATGAACTTGTATATATAGGTAGATCTTTCCCTAAATCCTCCTAGAAACATTAGCTATATAGGGTCAACTTGATCGACCCTATATGTTTTTAGGGATAATTCACTAGGTCTGAGCTGAGTCAATTGAAGGTCTAAAAAAATCAAAGAATGAAAATTACCCCTAGACTATACAAGGTTCACCTAGTTGACCTAGTATAATCGATTATCTAAAAAGGAATTGAGGCAAGAAAAGGAGGATAAAACATGGTAAATGACTGGAATGGGTAAGGCTGAGAAGAATAAGCTTAGGGTAAATGGTTTATAGCAGATGATTGTGTATATGGAAAGTGGCAAAAGGGACAAAAATCTTATGAAGCACCAATGGTCTACCCAACCCTTTTACAGTGTACCCCTTTGGCTAAGGGAGAGATTGAGTCTTAAAGGGTTTGCATTCAGGTAATTATATTTTATCTCTGTTCTCCTCTTTTTTAGTAGATAAAAGTATCATAAATATTGGATTGAATAATATTACTCTTTTTATTCCATGTATTTGGGTCTTACTCATACTTATCTTAATTGAGATTATTTTTTACATGTTTTGATTGGTTTTAACCCTCATATTATGCCATAATCTTTGGTGTGCACTAGATTAGATTTACTTTCTTGTTTATTATAATAGAGTGAACATTAAACCTATGACTCTTTTAAGGTTATGGTGTGATTGTGTTAGACTATAGACTTTGGAATACTTCCTAGCATGGTGTATTTTGACAAGTGATCCCCTGATCAGGTCTATCAGATCCCCATATTGGTCATGACCCCACTTAACAAATTTATTCCCAATCAAAAGTGTAAATATTCTCTATCTTCTTCAAGCCAAGATTTATTTATAGACATGATGCATTTTTGATTACACACACCTACACTTAAAGTAACAAGCATAAATTAAATAGGTGGTTTTTCAGTTTATCTATTTAGTCACACTATTTTTCTCTTTTGCACACACTTCCAAATTACTTTACACAAAAAATAATTAAACATATTTCTTCCCAAGGATTACCTACTTATATTTCATCACCAAGGGGGGATCCAAATTGGTTTTATATCCAAGTATAAACATGTGGTTTATGGTATATATTTAAAAATCACTCAACACCCTTATCATTGTGGGATTGTGAAGTGAAGGGTTAGGCACTAATACCAAGCTAGTACCTTCACCAATAGAGATCCCTTTCATCTTAAAATACCTAAGACTATCTATAGATTTATTTTTAGTTCCTTCTTATATCCAACTCCCCATCATATTAATTTGAAATTTTATTATAACTTAACAAAATTTAGGAATGACCAATTAGTTAGAATTTATGTTCAAGTTGTTTCTTGCTTTTTGATCATTGTATTTTGTACTATAACATTAAATTAGCTTGCACTAGTACAAGGTTTATATTATGTTCCAATTGGATCAATCACATTGATCTAATTGCTTTTATGCTTCATTTCATTTGCTTATATATTATCTTGAAAAAATATCTCTATTTTTAAAACATTGTCATCTCTGTCAACATGGTACCTTATAGACTAATCATATTTTTTACCTTTAGTACATATTCACCTTATTTGACTATGTATTTTTGCCATCCTATTCATATATTCCCTCTATATTACATAGTCAACATGTCTAACTATGTATCTTATCATCCTATTCCATTTCCTATCTATCAATACATATTAGATCTATACAACTATGTCCTCTTGTTCTTTGTTCCATTTCTTATTTTACATAACACTATCAATCTATCTAATTTTTTATCCTATTAACCAATTCTTATTTACATCAACTATTTATCCTTTTTCCTTCATCATGAATTTCCTATTTTAAGATAATACATAGTTAAATTCAAAAAATATGATGAGTCTTACAAATCCTAATAGGTTTCCCAAGACAAAACAAGTGGCTCCCACCTTAGATAAAAGCAATGTTTAGGTTGTCATTTTCACTACTAATTATGTGACTCCTCCTCATTCATCCTTATTTTGTAATCATTTATTCTGCTTAGAAGATGAGAGTGATTTATAGTACACAACTAAAATGTTTTTCTTCATAAACAAATTTTCTCAACATAGAGGAAAGAACCCTTCAATCATTTATAATCTTATGATTGGTATTCAAGTAGAAGAACCTCTTTCACCCTCCCCTACCTTCTCTCATAGATTTGGGGGACACAATTCCTTTGCTTCACAACCTTTTAATTCTATTATGTCTCCTTAAAACACCATGACATCTTGTTCTATAATTTTTTCAACCTCTATGCCAAGTATCTCCATTAACATAGCAAGTTCAACTTCTTGTGGACCTTTTCCAAAGACCCTCCTCCTTAATCATGCCACTAGTTCATCTTTTGCTAACAATGCTAATCATGCTACTAATGTTTATTTCTCTTCAAATGCTAATCATACCACTAGTGCATCTATTTCTACCAATGTTAATCATGCTACTCATTTTTCTATTTCTAACAATGCTTCTTACACCACTAATGAGGTGCATGCTACTACTCATAGTGAAACTCAAACCATTAATACTAATACCAATGCATCAAATGATTTACACACTAGTTCAAAATACTTAACAAACTCACCAAATTTTACTACAAACACCTAATTAAATTCATAATTTTCAAACTAATAATGCAAATCAAAGGATGTAAATGCAAAACCATCTCAATAATCTTCAAAATGGTTTCATGGGAAGTGCAAAAACCAAATTCCCATACCCCGCTTAAGTATTCACATGGTAACTTTATTCCTTAGCTACCCTTCAGTAATAAAGCAATCAAACATATACAAAATGAACCTCTTGTACCTCAAATTGCTAATATCAACATAGGAGTTATTACAGCTACCATCACCTATAATGGTTCTACTAATCCCACATTGCACTTAAAGACATTTGGTAAACTTTATAAATATTAGATCAAACTTAATACCATTGATACTATAAAAATATTAGCTAAAACACTCTTACGAGATGCTTTAGATTGGTATAATTAACTAAACACCCATTATATCACTAGCCTTGAATACTTGGTTAACCCATGAGTGCAATAATTTCAAACTCATGGTCTTCCGGAGAATAATTTAGCTCACTTTATAAATTTTAAACAAATTAAAACTAAAATGGCACAAACCTTTATCTAATGATGAAATAACATTTCTAAAAATGTGAACATAATATGGTGAATGAAAACCTCTTCCACCTATTCACTAATGCTCTATACCACAAGTTACAATATCGAGTTAGGACTTTCTCTCTCTCCAAGAACTTTAGAAGAAGACCTTGTCCAAGATAAGTGATAATACTCTATCATACACCAATTTGAACCATCTCAACATACCATAGGCCCTCATATGATCATTAAAAACAAAAACCATTATTCTACCAATGATGGTGTTATTGATACATATGATACTATTCACAACATTCAAGTAATCAATCCTAACAACACTATGGAGCATGATCACCCACCAAACAACACTCCTAATCCTACATATTCTCAAAAAAAGATTAATGTCCACAAACCATTATCCTTATTCAAGATTCAAATGCATCTTCCAAGGCCTCTACCATAAGATCTTGACCCCACTCATCTAATGAAATCATTGTATGATCTGGAGAAATTTTGTTGGTTTCATGAAAGTTGGTGTCTTTCTCATGAGACTTGTAGAAAATTGTACAATATAGATATGGATTTTCTTATTGGCCCAAAATTTTATCATGAATCACTCATTTACAAGTGTCAATAAGAATATGGCATATCTTTTAAAGCCCATGAAACACAAAATAAAAACCAAGCTATTGTTCATCTTTCTGTATACAAAGATCCTCTTCCCAACCATGCAGATAACATTGACAAGCCTAATATTTTATAAAATTAATGTTTAAAGTCTTAAAAACCTCACTACTAATGAATAAAACGTGGTAAATATGACTAACATATGAAGATTAGTTGATTTTATTGATACCAATCCAACACCCATGCACCAAACTTCTCAAACATTCCATGTCATTCAAGATAGTTCCCTATCTCACCTAATGGATTTGGGGCAAGAGGACCTTATAACCTTCCAAGAACCACTTTCAACAAATCAACTTTATCATACCTCTCACACTATCTCTACTCTTCCTCGAACATCTACACACCTATAAAATATTCCCCAACCTTCTAATAGTATTTATTTAACCCAACCATAAGAAAAACCTTAATCAACCACCCCACCACCTAAAGTCAATCAACCTATTTTTCCTCAACCCAAACCAACTACACCTTACCATCACAAGTTTCATTTCACTTCCAACCCTCCTTCATATGATATTGCAATATTATGCAACTATATCTAGAAATCCCCCCATGGGATATGATGAATACAACCCCATTGAATAACTTTATCATCTCCCATCTCTAATACCTTTCCTAAAATTAATGAAAATTTCCCCCTGTAATCAAAACCATCTAATGTAATTTATGTTTTAAATGAACATCCCTCATCCTCCTCTAGAAGGACACAAAGCTAGTTTATCTATATCCAAAGATATTATCCTTCATCAATGCAAATATATGTCCATACATGTTGATGAAATAGTGGAAACTTATATTTCCCTTAAGTTTCCTATCACTCCCATGACTCCAGATGAGATTTTTATTTGTGTGGATGATCCTCTATTCATTTGCATCCAAATTAGTGATATCCAAGTTAAGTATACCTTAATTGATGAGGGTTTAGGTATACATTGTCTCCCTTAATTTCATTAAAACACTTGGATATTCCAAATGTAATCTCAAGTCAACATGTATCACATGTCAAGGCCACAATATTGGGAAAATGCCTTCTCTAGGTTGTGTATGGATTCTAGTTATAGTCCCTCCTATCACTATCCATGTGAAAGCTATGATCTTTAACTTTCATCTCTTATATCATCTTACTTGGTAGATATTAGACTCATCATATGAGGTCTATCACCTCATTTTCATGCCAATGTATCAAATTCCCCCATAATGGTGATATTTACAAGATTGAAGGAGACACAAACCCTTATAATTTTAAGTAATTCCAAAAACATGGTGTGTTTAAAATTACTACCCTTGAACCTTTTCCCAATATCTTGAGGTTACATTGGTCACCCTAAACTAGTTAGGAATATACCACCTTAACTCCTAGATTTTAATGATGATGAACCAAATTAGATTATTTTCACAATAATTTTATTTGATCTATCCCCTCATATCATCACCCAACTACCTCCCTCTTTACAAACTCAATCCCATCAAACTCTTATTTATGATATACTTGTGGTCTTAACTAAGACTAGAAAATTTATCCATTATGTGACTTTTGATGATAAGGTAATACATACATGTACAATTGACTTGTATATGCCTAACGATGATGATGGTTATGATTTAGATAACCAGTTTTTAGGTGAACTTATACAATCTTGAAATGTAAATATTATTAAATATCATACTTCTTTATTTCCATCTTTTTGTTCATCTTTTAGAATTCTTTCCTTCATAGTACCTAATTCTAGTCTTTTTCTTATTTTTCACAGGGTAGAGATGGAGTGATCATATCCTACACCTTTAGTTTTAGTAGAGACTCTTACAAGAATCCTCATGGATCATGCCATGATCAATCCTTACCATTTTCCTAGATACTATGATCCTTCTTTTTTACTTCCCCTAGAGATGCTAGCTACTACTCTTAAGACTTCTAGACAACCAACCTCACCTTTAGCTGAGCCTAGTCTAGTTTTTAATCCTTCTCTACCTTTAGCTAAGCCTTATCTTATTTTTACTTCTAATTCACCTTCATATGAACCTATTCTAGTTTTTACTTCATCCCTACCTTTCCTTGGTGATGGGATTCTTCTTTTTTTATAACTTTATCCAATACCCTCTTAATGGTTCGATCAACCTTATTGTGATATCCACAAAGTTGCTAGTCATTAAACCAAAGGTTTCTAGTTATATCAACCATCCCTATCTTTTCCTTATACCTATTCTATTAGTAAGCCCCCAAAGTCTACTAAAAATCATATATATCACTTCCATGAGACTAAAAACCATTCTTCCACTCATTTTTAGATGTTTTGGTAGTATATTGACACATTGTGTCCCACCATTTTTGAGCCCAAAGACAAGGCTATAGATCCTCAGAATTTTTTAATTGAGTATATCCCTAAATATAGGTAGGTATACTATCTTTGGCACTTGTTTGGTACCCATCATATCAAAAAAAATTATATTCTATAGCACCACCTTTGTGATCACCTTCAGTTGATACATGCATCGACTATTCCTCCTTCCATAGGTCACCCACATATGAAGGATCCTTATTCTTCACCGATATAACTTCCTTCTCCATCGATGGTGCCTCTTTCTCAATTTGAGGATACCATTCCTATTCAATCACCTATTCCTCTATTTGAGTATTATATGTAGGAGATCTGTCATGAGCATAATCTTTTAGCTATACCTACATTTTCTATTAAGGGGATTTAGAGAGAAGTTTTTACATAGCTTTCAATAAGAATTGATGAGACTCTAGTTGGTGTTATGATCCATATTCATAGAGATGTTTCATATGTTATGGGTAATATTTGTGGGAAAATATATTAGTATTTGTGAACACAACATGGTGTTGTTTCACTTTGTTATTCATTCTGATTTTAGATTGGATTTGTGATCCAATTTATATATCTTATACACTTGACTATGTGTTAACTTTAGTTTCACCTATCTATTTTACATGGATATTTATATTATTATTTATGTGTTTATATGTTTCTTTTACCTTTCTCTTTATTTTGGATTCTTATCACTCTTTCCATGATTTCACACTTATGTTTATGAGTTAACTTCTTTCATGGATTTCTTTTCTTTTTCAATGATTATTTTCTACCTTATCTCAATTAAAACTTAGATAATTATTATTGTGACTTGGTTATACAAACCTTGATCCCATTAGTAATTATTTATCTGCCATATGATTAGTTATAAACCAAGATGTCTAATTATACTTATATTTTACCTATCTACTTTGGATCTCCCTTTATTACTTTATATTCCTGTCACATACTAAGCCTACATACAGTTGACACTTGAGATTATATGCTAGTTCATAGGTAAGTCTAAGTGTTTAGTTAGTCATACTTTAGATACTTAGCTTACTTTAACGAAAGTCTAAAGGTAATTAATTTGTATAACTTATATCACTCATGTTGGTTATTCCAAATCCATATGGAGGAGGAATCGTAAAAGCCATTAAAAAAAGTTAAAATCTAAATCATTTAAATAAATTCAATGATATAAAAGGTAACATACAATTCCAAAAGACAAATCACACTAAAATATGTGATTCATATCACATTTCCTATTTCTAATCAAAACTCAAACTCCATGGTTGGCCTCAAGGTAGAGTCAAAGTCTATTAGGGTGTGATAGGCAAATAGATTTGGAAAGGAGAATAAAAAATCTTTTAGTGCTACCTACTTTCTCACACAAGTACCCAATATTCATAGTAGACTAACCACTTTGTAAGAGGTCTTAATGAATGGGGAATATATTATGGGAAGGTAGGTTCATTTGAATTTTTTATCTCATATAACTAGCATGAGTTGATCCTAGTATCTCACCTATTTTACTATACAACTTTGTGTTAATTGTGAAAAGGTATCCTTTGTATTTTGATAGTCACTAGACTCTTAGTGTCTTCCTTTTGTACCTATTATGCCTCATGTTTTGTAAGATATTCTCATATACAAATATGTCATGATTTTTACATTCCCTTTTCATTACAACATTCTTAATATTTTCCATTGAGAAATATTATTTTGTTAACTGATCATTCACCCTAGGGTTTCCCTTTGTGATTTTGAGTATAAGAAAATGGATAGGACCAAAATCTCTTAATAAATTACCATAATAAAACATTTAATTATTACCATTCACATCATTAGTGTTCCCCTTATGACTTATAGTGTAAGACCATGGATAGGACTAGCCCTTCCTCACAAATTACCACATTAAAAACACATTTTAAAATCATTCCCTAGTTGTTTCCACCTCATTTTTGTTACCTTTGTGAGTTGTAATATAAGACCATGGATAATACCAAGCCCTCCTCAAAAAATATTCTAATACCCAGTTCCTACTATAACCAAGCCATAATGAAATTACATCCATCAAATTTGAGATAAGTAGTGTTTGATTATGAGTTACACATCATTGACATACTTACTATCTTGATTTAGTATGTTTTTTTCTTACTTCATCAATATTTCACTTTTATCTTCTTATCTTTTGGTTGTGTTTATGCTTACAATGATTTTATAAAAAAATTCATACTTCCCAACTTGAATTAGTATGATTAATTTAATTTCTTTTTACATTTTATTTTTATTTTTATACTTCCTAGTTTGATTTAGTATGGCTGATTGATTTAATTATTTTGTTTTTATACCATTGTTTTTTCATGTGCCTTCCATTTTATTACAATATTTTCATACTTCTCAATATGATTTAGTGTGATTTTGTTTGTTTTAATTTGGTGAAAATATTTTACATGGTTTGAAAACATTTGTTCCCCTTTTTACCATCTTTGATTTATTAAAATTATTAATCTCTTGTTGTTACACATTTCCCATCGTGATGTAGTTTGTATTATATTTGTTTTGAATACTTAAACTTTTTAAAATTATTTTTGCCTTTTTATTTTTTACCATGCATGTGTCTATTGATGCACCTAAATTTATCATCAGGTTCAAATAGTGTTTAAGAAATATTTTTCATTTTAGGATAAAAAGAATCAAGTGCATGAGTTGTTGGTTGTGATAGTCATGTTATCTTTGGTGGAATAGTGGTAAAACACATGGATTGTTTCATAATATCTATAATGTTTGGTAGTTGGTAGCCACTGTGGTCTCTAGTTGATTTGTGAATTTGATCAATATATGTGCTAATCAAAGTAAACCATTCTCAAACCTAAGCTAAAAGCTAATCTAAGATGGATATTTATAATGAAGATAACCTCAAGTGACTTGGTTAAAAAAGGAGTAAAAGGAAGGGTAGGGTAGAAAATAAAGATGTTGTTAGTCCTTATTCTAGATATTATGACAAAGTTCAAATATCATCCAGGCATACATTTAACCAATAAATGAAGTGAAATAGCTTAAGCCCAAATCACACCATATATTAGGAAAACACCTAAATAAAGTATGAAATGATGCAAATAGGAACTAGGCTGACTTTAATGACTCACTACTACAAGAAAGCAACATTATCCCAAATGTAAAAGAAGTGAAAAAAATAAAATGAGCGTAATAAATTTCAACTAAGCTAGCATTGGCATAAATTAGTAAATCTACATTCAAGATACACATCTAGAATCCATAAGAACCATTCAAATCTAAAAATTAGACAAAGCAAGTGAGAGAAAAGATAGGATAACAAAAGACATGAGTAAGTATAATGCTCAAAAATTCTAATTAGGGTTCTCATGCCTTGCCAAGGAACTCTTGAAGGTTTTAATAGTGCTTCAATGGTGGCAACTAGTTCTAACATCATAAGCTTCATGACTTAGATCTCTAGCTTTGCATCTTCTAGGTCTACATGGTCTCCAATTTTACATACTACACCAATGTGGCTTTGATGTTGCATTTCCATGGCATCCTTGTGGCATCCTGCTCATCATTATTCAAAATATGACCGTTACCTTTGAAAATTCATCTTTGATCTCATACCATCTGATCCTTTTGTATGAATTAACATGGTTTATAGATCTTTAGACTATTTGGATTCAAATGGCTATCTTAAAATTGACATCTACACTCTCATCATTTGATGTTCATGTAACCATCAATTTTAAACACCTTATCATAACTTTTTTCTAAGCTTAATTTTGATGTTTGCATACTTATCATTTGATGTCTACATGAATTTTTTTGACATTTGCATGACTTTCAACTCTGAACACCTCCTCAAGACTTTTTATAAGCTTGCCACTTGGCATTTCTAGTTTCATTATGCTTCATGTGTGTACCACTTGGTGATCTTACATTTTCTTGAGCTTGATTGAAAAGTCAATGGCTACTCGCATCATTGGATTAGTCTTGTTCGAGAAAATTCATACCATTGGATCATGATCCAAGGGATGTGCCACCCTTGGATTCTTAAAATCCTTTCAATGAACTCATGACACATGTCACTATCCCAAGGCTTTTAATTGTCAAAGTTTGTTATGCTTCATTAGATTAATTTCATCCAAGCAAACTAGCACTATCTGATCATGATCCTTAGGGTTGAGTGAGATTGGTTCTAATGTTTAATTTTTCATTTTGATCTCATATCATTAGATTAACTTTGTTCAACTAAATATAAATAATTGATTTTGCAAAAAAATACAATATTTAAACTGGAGGATATATATAAAGAACTTAGGAAAAATGGCTTAAGTTAATTTCAAGACATATTTGAAGTTACCATGTGAATTAAAAGAGACTTAGCATAAATATTTTAGACCAAGGTTAGGAATATAATAAAAAAGGACCCCATGAATAATAAGAGATAATTCATAAGGTTTTAGCCTAGGGTTTTGTAGAGTAAAAAATACTCTATGTTTCATTCTGATTTTCAGTTGCACACTACAAAATTTTGTCCCTGTACACTTCAGTTTGAGATGGTGAAGTTTTGACTCAGAGCTCAGGCTTGATTTTCTTTTTGCCTCATTTTTATCTAAGTGTCAAATTTAAGTGGAAGCTACCAAGTGTCATTGGCAGAGGCACCTTTCATAATTTATATAAGTTGGTCGAGACGTGCCACATATCTCATAGTAACTCAGTGGAATGTGACAAGTGTTTGCATCCACATTTCATATCGGCATCCGCATTTCAAATCTCTTTTAAGCAAAAATTTTCAACAAGCAAAGTATCAGGATCAAGCGAAGGGTGCCAAGTGGTAATTACAGAAGGTTTCAATTTGATTTTATAAAAAGTGATGGAAGACACCATGTATCCCAATTGAAGATAGCAGAAGCCACCATGTGTCAACCTCTGAATTATCTTCATTTTGTTCACTGATATAGTAAAGACTGTGGTGGGTCTCAAGTTTTGTTTTTTAAGCAAGCGGAAGCTACCAAGTGTTGTTGTCCATGTAAATATTAAATGAGTCCTAATTGTTTCTCTAATATAGATAGGGAAACGCGGAGATAGACACGTGTCCACTTCCATCGGTTTCACAAAAGGTATCTAAAGATAGTGGAAATCACCACGTGTCCTTTGTCAAGAATAAGTGGAAAATGCCACATGTCCTTGTCCTCTTTTTGAAGTTGCTCAAGTGAGAATTGCTTTGGGTCTCATTTTCTATAGAAGTTATTTAAGTTTTGGGAGAAGCAGATGGCGACAGATGTCAAAAATTAAACACTTCTAAGCGAAGATACAGTAAGAGTATAAGTAAAGCAGAGAGTGTTGTGTGTCTTTTTTAAGGCTACAAAACATGCCGAGTGTCATTCTCTGGTGTTTCCTAAGTAATAAAAAGGTTTTCAAGGAATTGGCCAAGTGTCCTCTTTCGTTTAATAGAAGGGAATGTCTTGTGTATCTATTTCAACCAATGAACTACTGAAAGACAGAGCATTTTAGAATCCAAGAAATATCTTCTGTTAGACACTTCCAGTTTAGTTAGATTTCAGTTGGACCGTTAGATTGGGAACACACAAACAATCTGGAATTGATCTGATGCTATAAATAGGGGTGCAGAGATCACCTAAAAAAGGAGGAGGAGAATGTAGAGAGAATTTTCTAAGAGAATTATTGTCAAGAGTTTTTAGACTTTCTGGAGCTATGATTAGGAATATCATTTGCCTTTGTTCTATTTTCTTAAGTTGGAAATTTTATGTAATTGTGCATGTTTCTATGCCTATTATGTGACTAGAGAATTAATAAGAAGATTGAATCATGTGCCTTTGTTGATATTTTCTGTCATTGCAAAAGTAGTCTAAGCTATGAGCATCTATTTCTATTGTTTTCATCTTTTACATTGATCATGCCTTGTTTTCTCTTAAATGTAATTGAATCTTACATATAGTTTCATTGTGCTCAGATTAAGGGTCAAATTACATTTAGGTGCATCACCATAGTTAGATTTTATTTCTTTGCATTTGTATTTCTATTAAGATTCCTATCCCTTTTTCCAGTATACGCTCGATATAAAGAAGAGACTAGCTTCTTAAAAATCTAGAGGTTGTTTCAAGTTGCAAGTCCCACATTCTTGAAACTTCCCATTGTTGGTGTTAGAAACAAAGTGAAATTTTAACCATCAATAGTTTTTGGCATGCCCGATGGGACACTATATTGAATTTTCTTTCAAGACTATATGAACCAGAGAGCTATGAGGAGTCAGAGCTGTGGACCAGTAACCAGATCTCAGTCTACTCTAAATATAATTGTAAATCAAGACATAGTAGTCATAGACATACCTCTTGTTTTTGGCCTATGTTTATTAAGAGACTTTATAGCCAAAATAGGAGGATATATGTCTCTTGATTGGTCTCACCTCATTCTAAGAACCAAATATGGTTTAAGGATGAAGATATTATCTGAGCCATTATATAAGAATCACATCAGCAATGAACCAATTGTAAAGTTAGAGGTAGTTCATGCTATGATGAATAAAGAAGAAAGGGTTTTTGTTGAGGAGTTAGGTGAATGGACTGAACATGATCAAGAAGAGGAAAATGATCATTTATTAGCTATGATGCAAAGTGACCCATATGGAAATTATGACTCCATTGGTCTAGGCACTTATGTCATATTTGAGGAAAATCAGAAAATCCCAAATGTTTTAAAGGAAGAAAATTCAAAAGATACCTCTTCTATTATCCTCAAGTCTCTCAACATGAATTCCATATTCTGAGTGAGGAGTCACAAGTGTATGCCTTAATATCTGATGAAGAAGAGATAATTTTTGACTTTCTTCTTACTTTGCAAGATGATGTTGAGGAGCATGGACATTTCCTTGATCATGATTTGAATGATTTGTTTGAAATCATTGGGTCAGGTTATACTATTTTTCAAGGAGGTTGTGAGCTAGTTGCAGATGAACAAGATAGCATTCAGACTCAATGACATATGCAAAATTACTGCAAACTTTTAGAATTATCCTTTCAAGAGGTTGGTAATTTTGACATCATTAAAGAGGATGATCATGCAATAGAACCTGAGTTTGAGGCAAAAGGATATAAGCCAATAAATGATATATATCAAAGGGTTTTTGTTGATGAGCAAATAGTCATTAATTTCTTGATAAGACATGCCAGTATCAAGAATCGGCATTCGACAAGCTTCCAAGAACAAGAAGAGTTTATATATGTTGGAAGCATGTTTGACTCAAACTCACTCAAATGCATGCCAATAAATGTGGCATACAAAGAAAGCAAGGCACTAGAGCTACATCCAATTCAACAAATTGTTTGGCAACACAAGTCATCTTGTCATGAAGGAGACTTTAGAAATTCTTCCTTTGATCTAGGAGGGAGACAAAGATACTTGGTTAATGTATTATAGTTAGATAGTTTCCCCTTTTTGTATTGCTTTGTTTTCCCATTTTCATTTTCTCAGTTTTCTTTTAAATAAGTGTTCTTTGAACGCGTAGCAACAGCTCAGAGTTTTTCAAAATTTTCAAAAATTCTCAATACATTGAATGTCTCCCAAATCTTTAGAAATATCTGAGGTACCTTGCACTACCACTTGCATAACGTGTCTATCTCGCTATCCCATGAAGATTGAGTAAGATTTGCTAATGGTTATCCAAGTTTAATGCCATTTTGAGACTTGATGGGTCAATAAATACCTCCTAGCAAGAGTTAAAGCTTATAGTTTCTCAAACATTCCTGCATCTATGAGAAAATATCTTGCTACTTGCATTTTCATTTCCTTGTAAACCTACTTAAGTGAAAGAGCTTTCTATTTTGCAAAAGTTCATACTAGTTATCATAGAATAGATATAGAGATGGAGGGAAGACAGTCTTTGCAATAAGGAGCTAGGATGTATGAATCCCTTGATAAGTTTCTTACAAGCAAGTCATATGCTTCAACTCTCACACAACCATTGAAGACCTACCCACAAACTAGAATCCCTGAAGTTGGTCAAGCAAGTGACCTAGCAAAGATAAGAGAGTATGCAGATGGATTCATGGACCCTATTCTTCAAAGAGCTAGTAGCAAAACTCTTAGAGAAGGGGCACATCAAAGGTGTGTTCAGAGGGCCAGAGTGGGGCAATATGAGACATTTTCAATGAGGATATGGACTTCAAAATTGGCACAATTCATTATCCCAGGTGTGCATCCATGCCCTGACTTAGTCAAAATATGCACAGACTTGTTCCATGCACCCTCAAACACTATACAACGGGGTCCATTCATGGTGTAAATCACACTGTAGGCTATCAGGGACATGTTAGCCCTATATCATGATAAGACAGCTACGTTTCCCACTATTGCTAAAATGCAAAGAATGTGGGCAAACATCAATACTCAATTGAGGTTCTTAAGATCTGAATTGCAAATGGGAGATGATGATACTACTGTGCCAACACTGCCTATAGCAAGAGCCCAATTTACACAAGCTAGCCAAGATGCATTGTCTATGATGGCTTTCATCTTTAGCATGAAGGATGATATGGCAGTTTATGGAGAAAAATGGCTATCCTCTTTTGGCTGAAGACCATCAACAAGACTCAAGAGTATTAGCTTGATTTCTCTGAGTAGATTGCATACTCCATGGTGGAATAACTTTTCCAATTCAAATCAAAAGGAGTTTTCATGTACTCTTCTTATTTGTTTCACCTCATGTTATATCAGAACTCTGACATCTTTTCCCAACATATGCATCTTGATATGTACGACCCAAGTTTTGATCTCTAAAGGACCACTCCTGTGTTTGCATGGACACATATTTTGTCAAAAACTAGCAATCCATATGAATTCTGGGAACTATTTGTTACCCCAGCTTTTTATCACCTTAGCCCCAAACTAGTTATGAATAGACTATTTCCAAGTGTTTCAAACCTTTTGGCTAATTACCCAATTCCTTATGATTTCTTTTTTGGATCCCACCATACAATTATTAGAGTCCATGGTTTTTGTGGGGAACTAATGTTGCTACCTAAGATTTTGACTCTTAGGTTAGCATTCTTAGAGTTCACTAGGTAGGTGTCTATAGTAGATAATGAATATGGCTCAAGGAAGAGGAAGAGGAAAATGTATGACCTCCCATGGATGGCAAATAACATGGTACTAAAAGCCAGAGATGCTAAGATTATGCTGCTTAGAAAGCTAGCCTTCTTGGGTTTCCTGCTAATCAAAGATAAATGGATATATGACCCAAATGGTTTCATAGCTTCTTGGATAAGGACTAATAGGGTTGTAACTAGGATTGGACATGAGGGTCATCCTTTTTGGGAAAACAAGAAAAATCCTAGAGAAGATGCTCTTGGATTTTATGTTGAATTAACATATTTGCCCCTTCCACAAAATAGACCATGGGAAACTTTCTATGCTAAGTAGAGGGATTTTTATCCTAAAGTTAGAATGACTTCTAGCTTAAGAAGGACACTAAATAATAAAGATTGGGATACTGAGAAAATAGAAGCCTATTGGAAATATAGGCAATAAATTTGTTAGACAACTCATTCTTTTGGGAACATGGACTAAGATGAGAGATGAGAAGAACTATGGGATGAGTGCCATATATCCCTTGTATCTAGCCCTGACATAAGAAATTTGCTAACATAGGGTGTAGAGCCAAAAGCTAGAGTAGGATCAAGCCATGAGTCACAAGCCCCAAAGGAAATCATAGCTATAGTCACTGTAACAATTTGGCCACAATCTCTTAGCATCATGAAAAGACAAAAGAGTGTGGTACCTTCACCACCAAAAGCTTCCCCATCGATAGTCATTATTAAATTTCCCAGTTCCCCACAAGCACCACTAATAATAGTGGTAGATGTTAGAGAAAAATAGGCACGGCTAGAAGAAGAAACACCAAGGAAATAAAAAAGGTTGAGGTTTCAACTTGAGACTGAGGAGAGGGTAAAACTCTCACAAAACCAATTACAAAGTACTATAGTTGCTCCTCAGGTAAGTATCGTTCCTCCTTCTCCTTCTCAATCTCTTTCTTCTCCTATCGGCATGATGCTTTCATCTAGCCAGATGGCATTCCTTACCACCTCTACCATGCCCATTTCTCACTTCACCCCATCTATCCCTACTCAAGCCTTAAAATTGCCTCACTTTTCTCCCTATGTTCCCAAGAAGCTACCACATTAGATTTCCCATAGCCAACAATTGGCTATTCCATATGGTTTGCCACAAGGACATCTTTTTATGGGTGGGCATATTGCCTCTCCTTCTACCTTCCAAACTCAAGCAGATGATGTTATGAAGGTGAGGGAAGCCTGAAGAGAGAAAAAGAAGATCAAGGAAAATAAAGCCTTGGCTACACCTCATCTACAGTCACAATTTGACCCAATTCAGTAGCAACTGACAGTGACTCATTTGTCACCAAATGTCATCAAGCCAAGTGAGTAGATGCAGCCAAAAGACTACACTATGAATGCAGTGGCCATAGACATGTCCCTATTCAGGCCATAAGACAAAATTGAGCTTCTAACCGAATCCACTTATGTAGTTGTTGAAGACTACTTGAAAACATCAAGGAAGCTATAGAAGATGGATGCTGATTTAGCTAAGGAGAAGGCAAATTGTAGCAGTTTGACCATAGAAATTGATAGAAAAGATAATGAAATAGAGAGTCTAAATAAACAGTTACAAGAGACTGTTTCCCTTCAGACTCACCAGGTGATCTAGGCCCAAAATGATTCCTTAAAAGTAGGGCTAATGTAGGTAAAATATGCAATTACGGCCCTAAGGTGAGAAAAAATAGCATTACAAGGAAAATGTGAGGAAAGCCTATTATAAGTTACTAAATTACAACAGAAGCTACTAGCTAAACAGAATAATACCATAGATATACAAGCCCAATTTCAATCTGAGCAATAAAGAGTAGACCAATTGACACTGGAGTTGGCCAATAGGTCAAAGAATGTTAGAGTGTTAAATCTAGTGAAGGAGCTATATGAATCAATGTGGAAGAGAATCTCTTCAGAGATTATTCAGCTCAAGCCTTCTCTCACCTTCCTACTAAATATATAGAAATTGTGCAAAAAGGTGTAGAATTTAGTTGTAAATAATCTGGCTATAGTTTTTGGGAGAGTATTAGCCTCTGAAATGTTGCTACAAAAGCTTTATAATGCAACAGATGGAACATTGTCAGCAGCAATAATTGAGAATAGATGGTCACTGCTAAGCGAGTGAATGAGGTTCTTAGTTGTAACTTTGCATCCATCAATTATAAAGAGCTCCTAAATGTAATGAAAAAAGGAATTAGTGAAATGAATTAGCACATTGAAGACCTAGTACAGTTAGGTCTTCCTTCTCTATTTCCTGATGACAACATGGTGCTAATGGTTGATGAAATTAAACCTTTGTTATTGGCCAAGTAGAATGATCAGATAGCTTTTTAAGATTTAAGGGATGATTCATCAGTCCCTGAAGTAGAAGATATTTTGATTCCTATTTCCCATCTTGAATTTAAATTGAAGGCTATGGTTTAGATTTTTGAGAATTTTTCACATAGGGATATTATTAACCTTGAGTTAGCCTTCAATGAATTGTAGAATAAGCAGGGGTTATCTTATGATGAGTGGTCTACCTATCAAAAAACATTATTGAAGCTATAACTTTGACATTTTGATCAAGCAGGAGTTGTGGTTTATTTTTAAGCAGGCTCAAAAGCCCTTGGGGTCACCAATAACTATAGAGTAAAAAATACTCTGCGTTTCATTCTAATTTTTAGTTGCACACTACAAAATTTTTTCCCTACACACTTTGGTTCTAGATGGTGAAGTTTTGACTCAGAGCTTGGGCTTGATTTTATTTTTGCCTCATTTTTCTCTAAGTGTTGAAGTCAATCAAAAGATACCAAATGTCATCAACTGAGGCACCTTTCATAATTTCTATAAGTTGGTCGAGACGTGCCACATATCTCATAATAACTCAGTGGAATGCCACAAGTGTCAGCATCCACATTTCATATTAGCATCCACATTTCAAATCTCTTTTAAGTGGAAAGTTTCAATAAGCTAAGTATCAGGATCAGGTGAAGGGTGCTAAGTGGCAATCGCAGAAGGTTTCAATTTACTTTTCTAAAAATCAATGGAAGACGCCATGTATCCCAGCTAAAAAGAGTAGAAGCCACCACGTGTCAACCTCTGAATTATCTTCATTTTATTCATTGATATAGTAAAGAATGTGGTGTGTCTCAGGTTTTATTTCTGAAGCAAGCAAAAGCTATCAAGTATCGTTGTCCATGTAAATATGAAATGAGGCCCAATTATTTCTATAATATAGACATGGCAATGCGGAGATGGACATGTGTCACCTTCCATAGGTTTCATAAAAGGTAGCTAAAGGTAGCAGAAATCACCACGTGTCCTTTGTCAAGAATAACCAAAAAATGCCACATGTCCTTGTCCTCTTTTTGAAGTTGCTCTAGCAAGAATTGCTTTGGGTCTCATTTTCTATAGAAGTTGTTTAAGTTTTGGGAGAAGCGGATGGTGACAGATGTCAAAAACCAAACACTTCTAAGTGAAGATACAATAAGAGTATAGGTAAAGCGGAGAGCACCGTGTGTCTTTGGTAAGGTTGTGGAACATACCAAGTGTCACTCTCTAGTGTTTCCTAAGTAATAAAAAGGTTTTCAAGGAATTGGCCAAGTGTCCTCTTCCATTTAATAGAAGGGAGCATCCTATGTATTTGTTTCAGCCAATGAATTTTTGAAAGATAGAGCATTTTAGAATCCAAGAAATATCTTTTGTTAGACACTTCCAGTTCAGTTAGATTTTAGTTGGACCGTTAGATTGGGAACACGTAGACAATCCAGAGTGGATTTGATGCTATAAATAGGGGTGCAGAGATCACTTTAAAAAGAAGGAGAATCTAGAGAGAATTTTTTGAGGGGATTATTGTCAAGAGTTTTAAGACTTTCTAGAGCTATGATTAGGAATATCATTTGCCTTTGTTCTATTTTCTTAAGTTGGAAAGTTTATGTAACTGTGCATGTTTTTGTGCCTCTTATGTTACTGGAGAATTAATAAGAATATTGAATCCTATGACTTTGTTGATATTTTCTATCACTGCAAAAGTAGTCTAAGCTGTGAGCCTCTATTTCTATTATTTTCATCTTTTACATTGATCATGCCTTGTTTTCTCTTAAATGTAATTGAAACTTACATATAGTTTCACTGTGCTCCGATTAAGGGTCAAACTACATTCAAGCACATCACCATAGTTAGATTTTATTTCTTTGCATTTGTGTTTTTATTAAGATTCTTATCCCTTTTCCCAGTATACGCTCGATATAAAGAAGAGACCAGCTTCTTAAAAATCTAGAGGTTGTTTCAAGTTACAAGTCCCACATTCTTGAAACTTCCCATTGTTGGTGTTAGAAACAAAGTGAAATTTTAACCATCAATAGGTTTAAAACTTTAGGATAAATATTGATGACTTATCTAGAACATACAAAAGGGACCCTGCATTAGTTAGAGCATGTTAGGATAAGATAGAAAAAGGGGTCACAAGACATAAAATAGATGAAGCATAAGATTTTTAGCCTAATGTTTGGTCATGTTGAAAAACATGACTAATCCTTAGGATAAACTGAGTCTATGGCAGGATAATTGCTCCCATGAAAAAATAAAAGCTCCCACCAAATTTAAATTTAATTCAAAAGGGACCTAGGTTAAAATCTTAAACTAGGGTTCATCAATTCAAATATGAATTAAATTAATCAATTATAGACCAAGGTTAGTAAAAGATCAATTTAAAATTGAAGTATAAAAACATGTTTATTTTCAAATGAGATCCATTAAACTTGTAATATAGAAATTAAGATATTCAATGTTAGCATCTTTAGGCAAGATTAAATCATAGTTATAAGCAAATATGGAAACTAGATCCAATATGGATGATATTTAAATAATTAATATGTGAAAACATGTTAGTGACACTTTGATTAAGTGAATTTTCAATTTTAAGGTATAAATTTTTACAATTTCACACAAGGGTCACCATTTTCTGGAAATGGGGGTATGTTGACCTCAATAAATGGTGACTTTTGGGGGAAACATAGAAATATGATAAAATTTAGAGACTTTGGTTTTGATGAATAACTAGTTTATTCATTCCATTTGATCCAATACCATTATTAAGATCAATCTATTATTAGAAAAAGTCTTGCACATACAAAATTAGGATCAAGCATAAAAACTCGGTCATGTTTTATGTGTGATTTGATTTCACTTACTATTTGCCATGACATTTGGGTAAACAACTTCTAGATTCATGACATTAATCATTAACATTGAATTTTATAATATTTATATGTTTATTAAGAACTATGCTTTAGCTTAGGGAATTCTTGGGAATTACTCTATTACCAACTAGTTGTATATAGCCCTAATAGAGATGAATTTAGCTTCACTTAAGGCTTTGTTCCACTACTAGCCAAGTGCCCATAGCCCTAATGGAGGTTACCACAATCACCTTTGCTTAAAAAGATATTTAATTTTGTAATAAGCTCTTATTTTTGTATTTTTTTAGAGCATTTTGTGACCTTCTAGCAATGGTTGGTAACCAAGTTGACTAGGTTTATGGATTTGGTCAAGTGTTTTATCTTTAGACAATCATCTTTGGCTGTAACTTTATCCCAAGTAATGATGTTTATTAAGTGTAAGCATGATTATATCCTAATAATTCAATATTTCACTCTACATGTGCAATCCTTCCTAAAACCAAACTTAGATTAAAAAAATGTTCAAAATTTCAAGGAATAATTATCCTAACCATTAGTTCTTACTAGTTTCTCCAAACCATAACATCTAGCTCATATTTTAACAACCCATGATAAACCAATACTGAGATATCATACCTGCAATCTTGATTTGAGAATATCTTTGATAAATTAGCTAAACTTTAAGCTGAGGACTGCCTTGAAAAATAAATATTAAAATTAAAAAACAAAGCAGGAGAAATTAAACAAATATATACATACATTATTTACAAACAAGGGACAAGAAGGAAATAAATAGGAAAGAAATTAATCTAAAGACCTACACTAACTCTAATAATAACCTACCTCCATGATCAAATGGAAAATTATTTGTTCTACTACAGAACCTTTAAACATGATTGCTTCCATTCAATGCCCCCTTTTTGTGGATATGAGCACTTGCATGCTTGTGTCTTTTGGCTGATGCTTCTTGGTTTCCCACCTCTATTATCAAGTACATGGATTGAAGATATGGATCCAATATCTAATCATATTCTTCCCAAATTATTCTCTCTTGTATCAGGAAAGCTAGATTTACTTCATTCAAAGACTGATCATGTATTGTCTCATTCTCCTTCCATGGTTGTATTGTAAATTCTGCTAGTATGCTTGGATTTGTGTCTTCATTAGGCTCCAACTCCTCTTGCTTGGGGATATATATATAATATCATTTCTTTCTTGAAGAATAGATAAAATAGTACTTTTTATAATACATTACTCTATCTCCATATGAGGTGGGAATGGACTATCAATTTTTGCACAAAAACTCTCCAAGTCGTCCCAAAAGGCATCTTCATCATGATGAACAAAAAGGATATGGGATTCATTTGGAATTTTACCATCTAAAATATGTTTATAAAAAATTAATGACCTTTTTATGGAGTCATATGAAGGTTCTTGATCTATTGAATTATCTTCATTTTCATCTTCTTCATCCACAAGTATTACAATGACATCTTCAAGAACTTCATTCATTTTAGCTGAAACTTCTTATATTATTTAAAAAAGGATAGGGTCTTCCTCCTTGATCGATGTATTAGATCCATCCTTTAAAGTATCCCCAAATTCATCTTCATCCTAAAATGGAAAATCATAGGTCTCTACCATAAGAGATGTTCTAAAAGCTAAAAATATCTCAGAAGAACTAGATGACCATGCAACATCAATATGAACCTTGTAATAATTAGCTAAAGGCTCATCTCAAGTGTTTATTTTAGGAACATTCATAACTTAAAATGGCTCATTGTTATAGTTTATATTACTATTTTGAAACATAGGTAAAGGTTTATTTTGATTTACATTAGAAATGACATTCAACATAGGCAAATTAAGATTGACATTTGGAATGGCATATGCCATTTGACCTTGGGGTTACCTTTGGTCATTAATTACCATGGCTTCATCATAGAATAAATATAATGTATCAATGACTCTAATATATATTTTCATAAACACATAAGTCAATGGATATAAAGCATCCTTAAAAATCTCTAAAGCTAAAGCCTCGATAGGTCTATAAGGAGCTATAGTTTTATTAAGCATCTTTTGAAACATAGCATTAAAATTTCTAATGGTTTCATTTGAATCCTTCTTCATAGTAAGTAATTGTTGATAAAGGACATATGGATTGATGGTCTTTCCAAATTGATTAACAAAATAAGTATCAAAAACATTCCAATTGACAATGAAATCCTCAAGAAGGTTAAGAAACCAATCATATGCCCCATCTCTAAGTGTAAAAGGAAATAATTTATAGGCAACATCTTCATGAACAACATTTAAAAATATTAAGTCATCCTTAAATAACCTAATGTGTTCCTCATTAGTAACAACACTTGTAGGAATAAGATAAGGTAAATACCTTTCAAGATTCTTAGATAAGTCATGTACCTAGCCAAGAACATTGATAGAAAAACCTTTAACCATGCCATAAATTTGAAGAGGATCTTACTTATGGTAGTTCCATCTTGTAAAATCTTCAACCCTATTTGAAATATGATGTGTAAGCCTCATCTTTTCAAAGAACAATGATTAGACTCGCACATTATGAAAATTTTGCACAAATATGTATAAATAATAATAAAGGATATTGATCTTTAACTAAATTATCTCAAATATATGTCCAAGCACATTAGTATGAATGATATTTACATGTTTAAGCTTATATTAACTCAAATTTACAAAAGATCTATCAATCTTTTAACAAAACTGCTATTACTAACCTCAAAATGCTTTGGATTTAAGTTATCTTTACCATAATTACCCATGGATCTTCAAAGAACATTGATATTTATCTAAAGGAAGCACACATATTGGTATAAAACCATCATGATCAATTATTTTTACAAAAATATACAAAAATAAGCATAAACATATGAAGAATACATCAATCTTTGAACAAAATTTACCAAAATGAGAAAAGATACACCAAATTTCCAAATATATAACTAGAGGGCCCTACCTCTAGCACCAATTTTTCCCTGTTGATGCACCTAAATGTATCAAGAGATTCAAATATTGTTTAAAAAACACTTTTCATTATAGGATCCAAAGAATCTAGTGCATGACTTGGTTGTGATATTCCTACTATCTTTGGTGGAATAGTAGTAAAGCACATGGATTGTTTCACAATATTTATAATGTTTGGTGGTTGGAAGCCACCATGGTCTCCAGTTGATCTATGAATTTAATGAAATCAAACCTAAGATAAAATCTAATCTAAGATGGATATTTACAATGAATTTAATCTAAGGTGGCTTGGTTAAAAAAGGAGCAAAAAGAAGGGTAGGGTAGAAAAGAAAGATGTTGATAGTCTTTATTCTAAACATTATGACAAAGTTCAAATATAATCCAAGCATGCATTTAAACAATATATGAAGTGAAAAAACTTAAGTCCAAATCACATCATACATCAGGAAAATGTCTAAGGAAAGTATGAAAAGATGTAAATAGGAACCAAGCTCACTTTAAAGATTCACTCCTACAAGCAAACAACATTATCCCAAATACAAAAGAAATGAAAAAAGGAAAATAAGCCTAATAAATTACAAATAATCTAGAATTGGCACAAATTAGAAACTTTTCATTAAATATACACATCTAAAATCAATAAGAACCATTCAAATCTGAAAATTAGACCAAGCAAGTGAGAGAGAAGCCAAAATAACAAAAGACATAAGTAATTTGGATAGACTTTGTAGAATTATTTGCTTATACTAATTGCTCAAAATTTATAAATCAATTTGGATCTAATAACTCCCTTATTTTATAATTGACAACAGTCCTTTTATATAATGCAAGGAAGTGTGTCAATCCATCATATCCAATTAAAAAGTACAAATGCTAGGATAATTGTCCTTTCCACAAATGTTCTAGAATACACTAGACTTTTCATAAGGGATTGATCTATAAGAAATGTGTTTTACAAACTATGCATGCTTTTATAAATGAAATATTCCACTTTTAAAGTGGAACATGTTTAGATACATAAATAATATTCTTTATTCATTAATATTTGGGACACTTGTGTTGTTGAAGTCCCATGTTACTATTGTAGGGTCCTTATTATTCTCAGATGCTACCCAATACATGCATTATCCTATATTCAAGATTCTCAAGGTCATTAGAGAGATCCCCCTTCATTACTATAAATTCCATTAAATTCTTACTAGTGGACTCTGGCTAGAATTATCTTAACATAGGTGACCATTTAGCTTTCTTGGCTCAATTATAATACTCATAAGGTCTAATTAGTGTTTTCATTCCTTGCCAAGGCACTCCTAAAGGTTTTGATAGTTATCCATTGGTGGTATCTATTTCTAACATCATGAGCTTTGTGACTAAGATCTCTACTTTTGAATCTTCTAGGTCTACAAGGTCTCTAATTTGACATAGTGCACCAACATGGCTCTGATGTGGCATTTTCATGGCATCCTCATGGCATCTTGATTATCATTATTCAAAACATGACCATTTCTTTTGAAATTTCATCTTTGATCTCACACCGTCTGATCCTTTTGTATGAATCAATGTGGTTTATAGATCTTTAGACTATTTGGATCCAAATGGCTATCTTAAAATTGACTTCTATGCTTCCATCATTTGACATCTGCATGAAAATATTTGATGTCTATGAGACCATTATTTTTGAACACCTTATCAAAAAAAAATTGAGCTTAATTTTTATATCTACATACCCATGATTTGGCATCCATGTGAACATTTTTGATGTCCACATGATCATCAATTTTAAACACCTCCTCAGGTCTTTTCCTAAGATTACCACTTGTCATTTTTGGGTTAGTTCTAATTCATGTGTGTGCCACTTGGTGATATCACATTTTCTCAAGCTTGATTGAAAATTCAATGTCCACTCACATCATTGTATTAATCTTGTCTAATCAAACATGGACCATTGGATCACAATCTAAGGGATGCACCATCATTGCTTGCTTAAAATCCTTTCAATGAACTTGTGACACTTATCACTATCTTGGGGTTTTGAATTGTCAAATTTTGTTACACTCCATTGGATTAATCTCATCTGATCAAACTTGCATCATTCAATCATGATCCATGGGTTTGAGTGAGATTGGTCTGAGTGCTTAGTTTTTTATTTTGATCCCATACCATTGGATTAACTTTACTTGATTGAACATGGGTCATTGATCCTGTAGAAAAATACAATATTTAATCTCAAGGATATATATATAAATAACTTAGGATAAAATAATTAAGCTAATTTCAATACATATTAAAAGTGACCATGTGAATTAAAAGGGACTTATCATAAATATTTTGGATCAAGGTTAGGAACATAATAAGAAAGGACCCCATCAATAATAAGAGATAATTCATAAGGTTTTAGCCTATGGTTTAAAACTTTAGGATAAATATTTATGACTTATCTAGGACATATAAAAGGGACCCTACATTAGTTAGACCATGCTAGGATAAAAGATATAAAAGGTGTCATGGGACATAAAAGAGACCAAACATAGTATTTTTAGCCTAAGGTTTGGTCATGTTGAAAAACATGACTAAGCCTTAGGATAAAAATTGAACTAAGTCCATGGCATGATAATTTCTCCTGTATAAAAATAAAAGTTCCCACCAAATTCAAATTTAATTCAAAAGGGACCTAGGTTAAAATATTAAACTAGGGTTTCAACAATTCAAATATGAACTCAATTAATCAATTATAGACCAATGCTAGTAAAAGATCAATTTAACATTGAATCATAAAAAAATGTTTATTCTCAAATGAAATCCATTAAACCTATAATATACAAACAAATATATCCAATGTTAACATATTTAGGTAAGATTAAATTATAGTTATAAACAAATATGCCAACCAGATTAGGTATGGATGATCTTCAAATAAAGAATATGTGTAAACATGCTAGTGACACTTTGATCAAGTGAATTTTCAATTTTAAGGTACAAATTTGCTCATTTTGACATAAGGGTCCCCATTTTCTAGAAATGGGTATATGTTGACCTCAACAATGTCTCATATAATACTATAAAATAAAACATACATAACATATTTACTATAGCATATACAAGGAAAGATAAATACATGTGTTATAAAGGAAATATATACATGCATCCGAATCTAAATACAAATACAACTCATGAGATTAATTAAAATACCAACATCAATATATATATGTATGTATGTATCTATGTGTGTGTATATGTATCATGTGTTTTATATAATACAAAGTACAAAATATAATATCTATAGTTTTAAGGTTGTGCTCCATAATGTCTATCATATGGCCTAGCCATGCTACCCATGGATGCCTATGACTGACCTCTATAAATTATGCACTATAAAGAGATATTCTGGGATCTCAAACTAAAAAAATGTCCCTAAATATTGGTTACCTAGGCCTATACCTATCCAAGTTGGATGGTAGTTGTCATGTGCACATCCCATTCCTATGTTTAGGTCTGCCAAGCTTGGGCCCCTCTAACTCCAATCCCTATTGGTTATTTTAGGCCTACTAGACCCATCTTTAACCCTTTTCAATGGATATAATCCATCACCATGTGTTTGTATATATCTCACAACCTTTCCTAGTAGTATAAACCAACCTACCTAGGTTATGGTAGATAGAACTACGGGATCATCCAATGTGATAGGGTCATATGGTGCCAACATCCCATTCAAAATGTCATGATGTGTGGCCATAACTAGGGATCCCCATATGACATCCTCTATCATAGGATCTACAAAACTAAAAACTAGATAGGCATCAGATCACACACACACATAGAGAGAGACATCTCTCAAATCATCTATATATCATAATCAACAATGTAACTAGTGTTATATATTCAAAACTTAACACAAAAATTAAAACATTTCTCACCAATGTTGGTATTTCCAATCATGGTCTCACTATCTACTCACTCATAGATCACCTCATCCATCAATTGCCTTTGCATCAAGGAAAATTAAAGAGTCACCACCCAAGCCCATCATGGTCCTCTCTTCACTAGTCTCATGGATCAACTATGTCCTAGATCTATTGTAGGATCCCCCTATGTAACAACTAGTGCCTATGCCTCCTTGTGTCAATGGTGTATTCATATCTAATGAGCTCATAATTGTATTTACCACCTAGTTTGGTGAATGTTATGCTTCCTCCTCCCATACATCCACATCCATATTATTTTTTCTTTGCCTCATTGCCTCTTATTGTCATGCTTAACTAGCCCATGGTCTATCCCACCAAGCCCTAATCACAAGTATCTCCATAGGTTCCCCTCCACCTCCTCTCCCTCTCACCTCTCTAGCATGTTATGCCCATTAATAAAGCACTATTAGAGGATATATTAGATGGGGAAGTCCCAACTATCTAGGTATGTAATCCACTAATTGAGGATCCACCCATGAAGTGTAGTGGCCTATGATACGTACCTATATCAGACATATAGAAATATTAGACTAACTAAGCCATATGGAAGCTAGTGAGTAAATGGTTGCCCTACTATCTACCCTCATGTGATAGTCTAAAATGATGGAACATGAAACACAACCTATGCTACATGGTAATTCCTATATCAAATGATTCAAGACAACATATCATCGACCACATGTGATAACCCATCTAGTCGATACATAGGGAATCTATCATATATCTATGCACTCAAGAGTATAATAGGTCCCATCATCTTTTGTCCTTAGGAAAACATCCCATACATATCATGCATGAGCTATTCCAATATGATAGAACCAAAATTATATAGTTCTCCCTAATCTAATATTGATTGGCACAAGGCTATCACGTAAAATGGTACCTTGTCATCTAACTCATGACACAACACTCATGTTATTATAAGTCCTATCATATCATTATAGATGTCTAGAATGGACATAAGATAAACACCAAATAAGCTCACTTGTAACCAAGGGTAGATCTGATCTAAGCCTATAGCCTACTGAGCTAAGGCTCATCTCTCATCTTCTAACTCTGGTGTATTAATGATCACTAGTATATCACCTATCAAAAGTCTAATAAATGCATGGACATCCTATAAAGTGATATCCACTTCATTGATGACCCCCCTCCACTCCCATCAAAAAGTGTTTGTAAACTATTCCCATGCTCCTAGGAACATGACAAAAAGATCAACACTTAGAGGGATCTATCTCATATCCATAATGTCTCCAAAGCTGAAGGTGACCAGTCGAGCCCTATCCATATTAGCTAATCAATATAATAGATTTGGTAGCCATGATACATCCACAAAGTGTCACAATCTCTTATGTCTTTGTAAAAGATGAAATAATAGATGATGTATCAGATCTTAATGTCATTATAATTACAATACATTATAAAAAATTAACAAATATCTTACTTCATCAACTTTTTTGATCTAGTTTATTATATCTTCTTATTTTTATAAACCATTGGCCCATTTGATACTAAATTAGCCGTATTATAGTCCTATTATATTACATCTATCCATTGGTATATAGTTGGCCCTTTTATTTTAACCTATATTAGCCTATTTAATACTAAATCTACCTTTTTATAGCTTTAACATATTACATCAATACTCTAGTATGTAGTCGACCCCCTTTAGCAAACTATGTTATCCATATATTACCAATGACATCTATCATAAGGTACTGTATTAGCCATCTTCCCATTCCAAACTATATTATCATATTTCTACATATTTGACCACCTTAACCAATATTATATCATCCCATGCTATGTAGTCAGCCCCTATTTATCTCACCTTATGAACTAAGTCGACTAGGTTGATTTTTTTTTTTTTGTGTGGTGATTTTTTTATCATTTACCATAAATTACTTAGGTATTTATTGGTCTGATATTTTCCTACAAAGTACCCCATTCTACCCCTAGTTTACCTAAAAAATTCCTAGTGTTAGTTTTGGTGTCTATATTTTTCTTACCATCTATTTTTCTATATCTATCTTAATTTCAAATAAAATTGTTCAAACATTTAAAATTCATGTTTTCTTACCTATGTTGCACTAGTTATAGCCACTATGCATCTTACACATTGTAGTTGTCATCTCCTCACCATGGTCACTCTATAGAATCAAATTGGATCTCTTAGATACTATTCTTTCAGAATAGTAAAAATAACAAATGAATTATTTTTCACCCTATTTATATTTACTATTTAAAATTATTCACCTGTCAAATATTTACAACCAGATTCCATTTTTTGATCATATATTTATTTCTTCTAGCTCTTTCTTTGAACCAAAATATGATCTAGAATCATGACATTGTATAGAATCTTTTCACATATTACATGTATATTTGAAAACAAAAATCAAAAATTTCTTTTTTTTTAAAAATCTAATTTATACATGTTTGCCTAATGTTCCTTACATTAGACACCTTCACATTACTTTCACTTAATTTCTTATCACATTACTTTCACTTAATTTCTTATCTACAACACTAAGGTAAGTAAAGGTATGTGTTTTCCAATTCTATAATTTAGTTTATATTATTTGCTTCTTACTATAATTTATTCATCTTCAGTATTATGTGTTGCTATGTTATTTTCCCAAAGCACCATCCCACATTGCACCTATATGACATGTGATGAGCTTCAAGTTATGAATATGTATACACATAATATTTTTAAACTTTATCAATTAATGATGATTTCTCTCTTACATAAACCCATTGAGTCTTAATCTCTCTAAGTGCATGCCTTAAAAGGTGCACCAAAAAATGGGTGGGTAGATCACTGGTTCTTTGCAAGATTATTATCCCATATACAATAACTTGATATGTATCAAACCTTCTCTTATACACTTTCCTAATATTTTACACCTCTATTACACACTCCAAGTAATTCACCACTTAACTTATCCTCTTTCTAAGCCTAGAACCCCTTTTTTAATTTACACTACACTGTCAGCCTAGGCCAACCCTATATTTAATTTGATAAAAACATGTTATGGGTCTAGGTTGGCCTTAGCAGACCTAGATCGGGACCTAACTTATTTTTATCAAATAAAAATACATAGTCAAATTTGGATAACCCTATTGGCTTAAAATTTAGAAAGGTTTAGTAATAGATTCAATTATATATACATATTCATTTCACCTTTTCTTAAGGAAGAGAAGAAGAAGAATATTATATTATGCATATTCTGATCCACCATTCTACTTGAAGAGAATTGCTTAGGGTTTCAATACTTTATTTGAAGATACAGATCTTATCTTGTGGATAAGTCTTTTGGATGCATAGAGAAGTTGTATAGCATAGAGCTGACTCATCCTTGTTATCCTTACATACCACAACAACCTCTTGTAAATTACCTTGACCAAGGGAGATATTAAGGCTTGATAGATTCATCTTTAAAGGTAAGTATTCCTAAATTCAATCATCCTTTGTAAGAGTAGATAGATATGCATTTATACTTATCTCTCATGAATTATGATTTCTTATACATTAACTTGAGTATATATATTTAATGCATGCTTACTTATTATGTTTATCACCCTGAATTTGTGTTAGAAGCTTTGGTGATCACTATATTATATTTTACTTTACTTTACATGTACTTAGTAAATATGAAAACATAGGACCTAGCTAGAGTTATCACATGGTGTTACTTGAATAGAGGATTTTAAACCCACTCTTGTGATGTTATTTTGGTAAGATATCCATTGGTTATGTCTAGTGGATATATATTGGTCATGACCCCAAATATCTAATGTATCAATAAATAGAAGTGTAAGTAAGATTGATTAATAGGTCAGCTATATTTTCCTTTGTATACATATCTCACATGTATTAGGATGTTGCCTCTTTGACTTTATTCCACCTATTTAGGGGAAATTAGTCCCACATCCATGGTATGGTTTGGATTCTTCTAAATTCCACATATATGTACACCTCTTTGTAAGACTTATTGTAATGGAATATTTGGAGCCTTATGGTTTGTGGTGAGATATTTAGCTAAGAGATTTTTAAGTTGTGAGCTGTGACAACTTTGAAAGTTGTGATATTTGTGAGCTTAGTTATTTTTAAGCATCGATCCTTTTTCATGTAATCCATCTCCATTATATGAATACATCAATTATAGATTCTACTCATTTATTGATTTCTAGCTTCAACAAATTTATGTTTGATCTTCTTGTCATCATTTTTGTATGTCCACTCATGGATTAATCTTATATTTTTTGCTTTGATTTCACTCACACCTCTACCCTAAATAACATTTGGAGAAATAATAGGTAAAACATTTTCTTGAATGAAGTTTGTCTTGTATAAGTCTTGGAGATTCATTGGAAGGAGTTATAAAGTTTTATTCAACCTTTGAAGTCTTCACAACCACATAAATTTCATGTAAAAAACTATTTTTGAAGGTGGATATTGAGGCTTGATGTGTCCATTCCAAGGAGAGTATTTATAACTTTATGGTCTATATTTTATTTCATCTAGTACATAGATGTTTCTTAGTTATCAGTAAACAAATGTTTGTGTATCCTTATCTAAATTATCTCAACGCTTATACTTAGTGTGGCTATAAAATTTATTGAAATTCCCATTTATATATTTTATGTTACCTAGACCTCCATTTTTAAACCATGGCACCTTACCCATTTTGATCAGTCTAACCTTCCCCTTTAGTTCACTTTAATTGTATTACAAAACTACTTAGATTTTTTATTTTTAATATAGATTACTTAGATATAGGTATAGTTAGACCTATCTCATTTTGTATTAATCCTAAAATATTTGTAACCCTTTTATTTGGCATTAGTGATATAGGTACCCCTCTTATAGGGTCTATAGATCTATTGGTCACTACTTGAATATTAGGTATCATTGGGATCTATTTGATTAACCTTATTTAAGTCTATAATTTTAGAGATAGGATAGTTTTAGGATAATCATATCCCATTGCATACATTTTACTGAACCCAACATGAAGCTTAATATTACCTTCACCCTTTCAGCTAACTGTATTGACTAAGCTTGATACAAATTTCTATCAATTTAATCTTCTATCCAATTATATTGACCAGCTCAATATAGTGTTTTCTAAATATTCCTTTTCCATAAAATTTCATAAACCAAAATGATATAATTGCATCCCTATCTATGAGTAGATTTGAATAGAACCAACCCACTTTGTGTTTACATAGACAACATCGGTTAACCCAATAAAATTTTATTATGTGTTTGTAACTACATCAACAAAGCCTAATAGAGTTCTATGTGTTTAATTTTCATCATAACTTAATTCATAACTATATATAAATACTTTATTTAGTTATATTTATATTTATTTCCACTCATTAAAATATTATAAATTAGTTTTTGACATTGATTTGCAAACATTCTTTTCTATTAATTTGGTTTTCCTTAAAAACTCTATTCTAACAGTTTTAAACTACATAGTGACTATCATGCATGTCTAAGTAGTGTTATTTTTAAATAAATCATGGAATGAGGGTTTTTCTCCAAAACTCATAGCCATATCACAACACTAACCATAGATTTTAGTTTCCACATACCAAGCATAATATATTACAAATGCTTAGGATTCCCTTTTTATTGAACCTTAGAAAATTAGCCATCTATTTGATTTTGTGTTGAACCAAAAAGGAGGGTATATCCAAGGGAAGTTACTCTCATTATATCCTCAAAACTAGGGTTAGTGAGATAGAGACACAATTAGTGTTTTATAGTAAGTGCTATGAAATATTGAGCTGAAATTAATCAATGAACGAGTAAGTATATTTAAAATCACACAATATGAATCAAATCATTTTAGTTCATATACCTGATATTATTTTTGAAAATTTATTAATATTTAATTTTATTATTAAATTAATTTATATATTATAGACTGTATCAACCAACTTGATATCATTATGTGATATGTGCTATAATTGCATCAACCATTCTGTTATAGATATCTATGTGTGTGAACTACATACACCAAATTGATGCAGTTTTGTATGTTTAATTCCTTAACTACATTGACTAACTTGATCCATTCTCACTATATACCATCTTTCTAAAAATTATATTGACCAACACCATTAAAAATTTTCTTCATTTCAACTAGACTATATTTACCAAATTGATACAGTCTATTTACACAGAGTCTACATGCCTAACTTCTTTAGCCAACTTGATATAGTCTATCATTTTATCCTATGTATATTGGTAGTCTATTAGACTCCACATTTTCTTTCCTCACTATATCATCTAACTTGATATATTCTAATCTTCTTATATAAATTTGTCTAATTTCATCGACCAAAATAATAAAGTATCATTTTGTCCAATCTTCAAGAAATACATCACCCATAATGATATAATCCATTATGATCAGCCACTAATAACATCCTCTTTTATCCATGTATTGCATTAGTTAGCATGATACACTATGTCCTATTAGACCTAGAAGTTAACTACATTGTCCAAACCTAATGCCATCTATTTTCTATAATAATTCATATTTTACTATTAAGATTATAACCCACTTAACATCATGATGTCACCTATTACTCTCTATCTTTCTAGTGTTAGCACTTTCATATTATACTTGGGTTTTTCATTTCTTCCTAATTTATCCACCATTGAAGATAACTCCTAATAGTGCAAGTTTTATCAAAAACACCTTAGATATATCACATGTAACATGGTTAAAATAAACTAAAATGATAATCTATATGATTCACATTTCATCAAGAACTTTGATTATAATACTGTGTATACTCTTAATAATAATGATGGCTTCTTTAAGCTTCCTTTTTATTCTACCACATTTGGGGGAGCTAATATTAATTTTTTAAATCTTCCTCCCAATACTAATTTTGGTAATCCTCCTCCTAGTACCTCTAATCAAAATTCCATTATTTATACAACTCAAATCCTTTCATAAATTATTAAAAAAATGAAGGTTATGAAATGATCTAATAGTTACCAAATTCTTTAAATGCAAAACCATATTTTATAAATGGATATCCAACCTCAATTCATCATGACTCAACAAAATAAAAAATTTATCCCTCCTTATATATATGTCAATAATAATATCATCCCTCAAACTCCTATGCATAAAAAAAACTTAAACATCTTTAAAATGCACCTCTAGACCCCTTAATTATGTTCATTGATATTGTAAACATTTCTCCAACTATCACATATTATGAGACTAATGATCATGCATTCTTCCTAAATATTTTGGAATCTCTATAAGGAACAAGTTCAAACTAAAATATTTTTTACTACATAACTTAGAGCCAAAACATTTACTAGAGACATATTAAAATGGTATAACCAACTTCCTATACATTCTATTATGCAACTAGATGATTTATTTAATACTATAGTTAAGCAATTCTAACATAATGACCTTCCTAAAAAACAACCTTAGTCATTTCATCAATTCTAAACAGCTTCCTAATGAATATTCTCAGATTTTCATCAAATTATGGAAGTGCCTAGCTCATAAATCAGACCATAACATTAGTGATGATAACCTTTTCATACTCATTATTACCACTCTTAAATCTCCTCTTCAATATAAATTTAGGATTTTTCTCTCCAAATTTTAGAAGAATATTTTGACCAAGAAAATATTTAGGATTTCCTTATGGATCAATTTGAGCCTTCTAAAAATCCTAAAAATGAATATTTTCACACTAAAACTAATGAAATCGCCACTAAAAAGCATCATCCCAAGGCTCCTCAACCCAAAGCATGAGAAACCATTTCAAATAATCAAATTCCCTCCCACCCTCCTTTTAGTGTGCTAGAAATGAAGGAGTTATCACCATCTAAACTAATTTTTTATACTAATACCACCCCTCCACCATGGTATGACCTCAATAAGTTTTTATGGCTTCATGCTGACATTGGTCACTCTCACAAGACATGTCTTAACCTTCAAAAATTTATAGTCACCCTCATGTTTAAATAAAAAAATTACCAAGATGTTAAGATCAAAGAGAACTATAATTAATACCTTAAAACTTCACAAAAATTAACTTATAATTTCAAATCTTCTAATAATAATTCTCAAAAACCTTCTTAACCATTAGGTTCTAATACAAAATATTTAAATACAAATGTTTGTGTTACTGGTACTAAATATGAACAATTATACACTCATTCATAATATGTGAATATGGTAAAGGTCGACAACCATCGTAAACCTGTTCACAAAGATCCTACTACCAAATCTAAAAATACTTATAATGAATACAAAAATATTCAATATACTACAACCAATCCTTCTTCATCTTTGCATCAACCATCTAATGATGAGTCTACTCCACCATTAGATGCTTAAACTAGTTTTTCCATTCATATTAAAATCATCATTACTAATAAAATTAAGCATCCCTCTAGCTCTACCTCTAAGTTATAATGGAATTTTATAAATTAGATTAATTACATGCCTTAGAAAATTATTTTAATGGACTTAGTGATAACTTCTCCTTATCCTTTCATGTTTTTAATGCAACATTTGAGATACATTGTAGAGCCCTACCTAGTGAATATGAAGTCCTTATCTAAACCTCTAAAGGTACCACACCTATGGAAGTTCACTCTATCAAAACCATTTCTAAATATTTTCCCTCTACAAAAAATTTCATATAATTTCATAAATAATATATGATTAATGATGAAATCCTTTTCTTAGATTATGACCCAACCATCTTCATTAAGACTAGACTTAAACATATCTTAATAACAAAGGTACTAGTGGATGAAGGCTTTGAAATTAGTGTTACTCACATTTTGTTTCTACATTATCTTTTATAATTCAAATATAATCTTAAGGAAAATATAATCCCTTGTCATATATTTGATAAAACCAATCAAAATACTCTTTGTTGGATTTGGATCCTCTCACTATCAAATCCAAAACAATCCACATCAATCTTATGGTTTTAGCTATTCCACTTTCATCTAACATGATTTTAGGTTTTCCATGCACTCAATACATAAGATCTATTACATATTATGATAGCCAATGCATAAATTTCATCCATAATGGATAATTTTATAAATATGAATCCAATCCTAACCCTTGTGGTATTGATCTTTGTAATCCTAAAACTTGGTATCACATTCATACCATTATTCATATTAATATCCCACTTACTCTTTATTTTATTAACATGGATCATGATTTACATGTCACTCTTAATAACATGGGTTCCTCCTCAATTAATAATTATATATTATAATGGATTCCTCCTCTTCTTTCATGAGATAGGACCATTCCTTTTATCGATGATGATAATGAAAGTCCTCCACATTCAACACTAATGAATCCACTTACACAAAATATGACATCACTTGAAATGAATATGGGTAGCCAAATTATTTCAATATAATCTACCAATGTCCCATTTCACTTTTGGTAACATGGGTCTCTATAATAAAGACACTTCCACTCAAATTTTTTAGCCAAATTCTCATGCACATAACATCTCTCCATATTATGATGATGCCTACATTATGGCATAAGCACACTCATGATACTTAGATGGAATGCATTATAAACATACCTATTGATATATTTTTTATACAAACCAAATACCTTTAGGTGTAAGACCTTCTCATTTTGTAATTGGTGACTAATAACTCCAAGGCCCAACTTATGGGTATTTGGCTTTGTAAATAACCATGTGGTGGTATAGTGGTTGAGTATAACCATTTCTATCAATTTATTAAAAAATCCTCAAATTACTTCAAATGCGTATCATTCACATCAACATTTTTTAGTCAAACACCCTACAAGGTAAAATATAATGAATATATTTATATGTTTGAAGGTAAAAAATATCAATTGCATTATATAGTTAGCTCAAATTAATTTTTTCATACTACACTATTTATGATTTCTCTAACCAAGAAAAGATTACATTCTCCTTTGAAGTTTTATTATTATAAACAAAGTGGTGAGAAAACTACTACACTACACAAAAATATTGTGTTGCCCTTTGTTTGATTCATGGACCCTTATCCAACTCATCTTATTCATCACATTCAACACTTTCTATGACCCATTAGTGTTTCCAAAAATTAGAATTTCATTCCCTCCTTATGTGAATATTTAAAACTATCCACGTGATGTTAGGATTGTATAAAACAATTTATTAAACCTATATATATATATATATATATATATATATATATATATATATATATTCTAAATTGAATCAAAATTAAAAATTAAAAAACTTCAAATATTTTGAAAATAAGTGCATAGGATTTCCAGGAAAGATATCTAGCTAAGGCTAACCTAGGGTTGGTGGAATGTGCAAGTTGGTATAATGTGTAAGTGAATTTTTAGGTACAAAAATTAAATTAAGAGATTAGATATACTTTTGGATGTGTAATAAAGTGGTTTACTTGTGCAGGTAAATCCATATGGCACATGAAATAAGAATAAATAAATTTTTAATGAGAAAATTGGGGTTTGTAATAAGATTGAATATAACATTAATAAATTTATTTTCCATGTGATAAAGTAAAATATCTATCTATAATTTTGTATATATATTTTGTTTTAAATATATTTTCTATTTATTTGTCAATCCTTGGCTTGTTTGGGGGTTTAAACATCCATTGTTGAAGCTTGCTTGTCTAAAGAGGATCTTGGAGTGATATCAAGAATTTCTTAAAGACTCAATATAAGTTTATTATTTCCCATCATTTGTTTATTTCTTTCTCACTCAATTTGTATTTTTATGATTGATGATGAAAATATTGTGTTGGTATAGTGGAAAATATGTGCTTATATGTTTAGAATAATTAATAGTCGCCTAACATGGTTTGTTTCTATGAATTGTTATATTTATCTTTTCATTCACTAAATATGAAATGGCTGATTAAATATATAGTTGATTTAAATATCTTGACTAATATATATGTAACACCCCTTGTGTGATTTTTTTGTCTTCATTGATCTTAGTGTATGGTTTGTGTTTGTAACATTTTACAATTTTGTTATGTGTGTGCATGTTTTCCATGTCACCCTACGAACCATATTAATCAATGTCTTTAGGTATGTCATGATTGATTAATAAATCTAACTACAATTCATTTAGCATTAATTTTATCTTGAAACCAAATTCTAATTTTTTAGCTCTAATGTTGTTACTTGTCCTCATTTGATCAAATTAACGAAGATGAAAGCCATTACTTAACAAATGTGTTTAATAAAATATCAAGTATTATCCTAATATCAAATAAGGTGTGCTTAGAACAATGGATTAAGTATTTATTGCCTCTGATATTATACCAAAATATTAATTTTTTGTCAACTCTATATTTTGTGATACTGCTTGATGATAGTTATCCATCTAACCTCACCTTTATGTTGTTAATTTAAACATAGTAGGAGTAATATATATTATATAATATGAATATATTAATTATGATATTTTTCTTAAAATTTCACCTTTATTATAATATGATCTATATTCTTGGGTTTCCTTCTAAGCATCAAAGTATTAGACTTTAGTAAAGCTTCACTAATTGTGGGATCTATTATTATTATTATTATTATTATTATTATTATTATTATTATTATTATTATTATTATTATTATTATTATTATTATTATTATCACTTCTTAGAATGTTCAATTTTTTTAAAATGGTACTTAAACCACTAATTGCCTTTGGTAAGTCCCTATAAACCATTAATTCACTAGATGAGATATTAATTTTATAACCACAACATAAGGTAAAAAAGGGGGTCAAACAAAAATATCTGATGCAAGAACATCATCAAAACAATGAAAATAGTTGTTGATAGGTTAATAAGTTGACTTATAAGGTCTAGGTGTCAATAAGGAGCTTGAACATACTTCATTTTAAATTTTAATGGTCATGTTTAATTTTTAAGATTATTTTAAGACCCATTAATAGGTGTTGAATTTATTAGGTAATGGGTGACCGTTTAGTATGATTGCTAGTTTCTCTACCAAAATGAGAAATTTGAAAATCTGAATTTGTTTTGAAAAGGTTAAGAGGATTTATCATGTAATGATGGCCTTGATATTTTATAAATGGGTAATTAGGGTCTATTCAAAAAATTTAAATGTATTTTAGTCCTCACTTTAATGTAAACTCACTATAAAATTCTCCAACATTGGAAAAGGCTAAAACAAGCATATAGGATAAAAATTGTGGAGACATATCTGGTCTTGAAACAAGACCAAACTAAGTATAAATGTATTAATAATTAATGAACCATTAAACTAGGAGAGAAAATGAAATAAAGGATAGAGGAAAAGTATAGAAAGTTAATAGAAAATTAGAGAAGAGAAGTAAAGTTGAAGCTCTTGGAAAAGTATGATTATGCATAATTATATGTTTCACTAAAAATAAGTTTGAAGGTAATTGAGAAAGTAGAGAGTTGGGAAAGATTCAAGCAATCCTATATCCTATTGAGGATTAAGAAGGTAAGGATAAATGGTACATTAAGGATCAATAATCCAAGTTGTAAAAGATTTGGAAAGAGTCTCAACAGACGAAGTAGAGGATAAAACCTAGGGTGAGACATAAGCAAGGTGAAACAAACTTGCTATAACAAGGTGAAAAAGACTTGTTAGAGAGAAGCAAAGTAGAAAGAGATGAAAAGAATTCAAAAAGAGAATAACAAGATGAGGAAAAAGAAAATAAATATAGGAAATGGAAGTAAATGAGTAAAATCAAATGATATAAGATATGAGGATTATGATAGAGCATATATAAGGGGAGGAAAGCCAATGGTATGGATGAATATTGAGAAATGAGGTGAATTGGTCTATGAAGAGACTCATTGAAAAAATAAAGAATAAACAATAATATAGAAAATGGAGAAGGATAATAAAGGTGCTATAAATTATCCCAAGGAGGAATTTGGAGAGGAAATAAGGCCTCAATTTTTTATTTTAATAATTTATTTGAATGTGAAAATGTGGTTAAGAAAGTTAATGAATATGAGGCCCAATTTGATGTCTCAAACATTGAAAAGTCCAAGGAAGATGAGCTACTGAAGAACATGACATCATAACATGAAATTATTTATAAATATATATATATATATATAGAAGGATTAATATTAGGAGAAGAATAAGATTATCAAGATAAAGAATGTCTCATTGGAGACATGAGAGAAGGAATAATGTAAGAAGGAGTAGTTCTATGATTAGAAGAATCGAAGAGGCTATATGGCTTCAACTTTTGATTTCTAATGTTATTTTTGATCATGTGCATGTAGATTTAAAAAATAACGATATGAAGGTATTATAAAGTGCTTTGAAAAATGAATCATTTAGGTCATTAGTTAGACTAATTGAAAAAGATAAATCACCTAATAATTTTCTTGTGGAGATAGAGATATAGCATGGTGACGTGTCTAGAATGACACATTATGAAGACAAAATCCAAAAATAGGATGTGGTATAAGTTATGGTACCTCATGAAGAAGAAATTAAAATTGAATATAAAGAAATGGAATAATATAGTGAAAAAGAAGAGCAATATGTATACAAATAATGTATGGATCAAATTCCTTGGACCTCATAGAAGATGAGGAAGACATCGAGAAGGAAAAAGTAGAACTATTAGAGATCTTAAACCAAGGCCATGATGAATGGGTTGAAGATAATAATAGTATATCATAAGGTACATAGTATTTGGATCCCTATTTAAAAGGATCTTATACAACAAGAAATATCTGATCAAGTTTCTATAAAATAGGTATGAAGAAGAGAATGAAAAGGCATGGAAGAAGGAAATTAGTAAAGGTAAGCAAGAGATAGAAAAAGGAAGTGAATATAAGATAAAACATACAGATTAATAAATCAAGGTACCAAAAAATTATAAAAAAGGAAAATAAATCAAAACTCCATTTGATTTGAAAAACAAATTTTCCCACTTAGGGAGTATGATGCAAGAGAATCATTAAAAAAATGTCAATATTTGTTGATAGGTCAATAAGTTGACTTAGAAAGTCTAAAGTGTCAATAAGGATCTTTAACACACTTCATTATATATTGTAATGGTTATGTTGAAGTGTTAATATTATTTTAAGACCCATTAGGATTTTTTGAAGTCTGTTGGAATCCAATTGGTGATCATTTAGTATGATTGCTATTTTTCCTACCAAAATACAAAATTTTAAAATTTGAAATTGCTTCTAAAAGGTTAGGAGGGTTTATCATGTAATGAAGGACTTAATCCTTTATAAATGAGTCATTGGGTTCCATTTATAAGTTTTAAATGTATTTTAATCCTCCATTCAATGTAAATTCCCTCTATAAGTCTCCAACAATGGAAAAGGCTAAAATAAACATATAGGATAAAGATTGTGTGTGTGTGTGTGTGTGTGTGTGTGTGTGTGTGTGTGTGTGTGTGTGTGTGTGTGTGTGTGTGTGTGTGTGTGTGTGTGTACATGTGTGTGTGCGTGTGTGTGTGTCTACACACACACACACACACACACACACACACACACACACACACACACACACACACACACACACACACACACACAAATACATATACATATACATACATACATAAATAATTAATGAACCTTGAAACTAGGAGAAAAATATGTAATAAAGGAGAGAGGATGAGTAAAGGAAGAGAATATTAGGGTAGACAAGAGAATTTAATATTAGGTCTCTAGATTTGGAGGAAGTAATATACATGTTGCAAAATTGAAAGCATGTTTTAGGTGACATTTGAATAAAAAATACCTTGTCATAATATTGAATTATATTTATTAACCAAGAGGAATTATAATTAAGTGGTTTTAATTATTTTTTAATATAATATTTAGTTTAATTATGATGATTAAGACTTTTAAGGTCTGATAAAATAGAGTATTATTAGCACAGTCTATTAAAAGAGATATTGTCATGTATTTTTGTGAATGTTAGGACTGATAAGTATTTGGTAGAATAAGAGGAACTTGTGTAAGCTTTGAACAAGATAAAAATAGTCTTTGAAAGTCCTTAAATCTCTAAATTCATTTATCTTGTGTCTCTTAGGTTTTGTTAATATAGTAAACCATTACAGTCAAAATGACATGTGCTTATTGTGGTTATTTTGAGATTGTTTGAACTTGGTGAATGATTGGCAAAGTAGAAGGAAACTATTTAAGTCATGTTATATTTAAAAATAAATTTCAAGGACCATAATAATTGAAATTTATGAAAAAAATGTGCTCTCAACATGTGATATTCTTGCAAACCCTAGTTTAGGGTTTTTGAAAACTAAAACACTCATATTTTGAGATTTAACTAGCTAAAATGCTTAAAACTTGGTAATTTGATGCTAGAAGATGTTTAGAAAGATTTCAAAATAGTTTCATTATTTTAAGGTACCTAAAAATGAAAATATTGATAAATCTCAGTCAAGAAACTATGTGTTATAGTTTAGACCTTGTTTGAGAGTACAAAAGTGAACATAACTCCTAGAGAATTAATGTTAAATGTTTCAAACTTGAAAGGGAGGTAGATGTAAGAATTTAAAATATTGATATATTAAGAGTGTGTGAAAGTTGTGATATGAATTATAATACATTAGTGAGGGATAGAAACCTTTCAATGCTTAAAGAGTACAAATCTAGAGGTTAAAATTCATAAAAAGCTAGGATCTCTAGAAAGTTAAAGTCATAGATCTAGTTGAAAATATCTGACTAGGTATTTTTGTGTTTGTTAAGCATAAAATATAATGAGTTGGGGGGGGGGGTCAATCAGTATATTATAAATCTTTTACTTTTACTTATTCTTTTCTTTAACCACTTAATCACACATTCAAAATATGTAATAAAACTAAAACAATAACATGCACCACATGAGAGAGAGAGAGAGAGAGAGAGAGAGAGAGAGAGAGAGAGAGAGAGAGAGAGAGAGAGAGAGAGAGAGAGAGAGAGAGAGAGAGAGAGAGAAAGAGAGAGAGAGAGAGATCAGATTTTTACATAGAAACCCAAAGTGAGAAAAACCATGGAGGCTAATCTCAAGTATATGAATAAACACCAACTCAATTTACAAGGTTAAAAATTACCAACTTGTAGGAATACCAACCACTTTTCCAAGCACCAAAAAAACTATTTATGAGAACCAACCCATAGGAGTACTAACCCCTCTTGTGTATAAAACACAACTATCTCTCAATGTTGCTTACTCAACAAATGATATAAATCTACAATATCTCTTGATTTTCTCTCCTCTATTATTATATAAAATAATTAAAAAACCAAGCACTCTCTTCCATATTACAAATGGTTTTTCAAGCCTTTATTTATATCTTTCCAAATGATATATGGCATTCACCCTTTGTGACCCTTCAATACTCATGGAAAATGGTGCCAAACTTGCATGACCCTTCATATCCTTACATTTGAAAAGTCATATGGTGACCCTTCATAATAAAATGCATCCTTTACTATTTTGTCTTTATCTTGGTGACTCCTCATATTCTTCAAAGTTCCCTTTCATGGAAAAATGGGCCATACCCTCTTTTGTCTTCACATGGTGACTCTTGAAATTCCTCAAGATGACTCTTCATGGGAAAATGCATCCCATTCCTTTTTTGTCTGTACCTCATGACTCTTTGACTTCTCTATGGGCCCTCTTTTTAATTTTATGCAACCAAAAATATATCCATTAATATTAAATAAATATTAACACACATTGGCAAAGATATGAATATTAAAAACACAATTAAATGCAATGGGGCATTTATCACCAATGATAAACCTTTGACATCAATGATAATATTTTTAATAATATCCCTCTTTGTCATTGATGACAACCTAAAAATTAAACTGCCACAACCTAAAATTTAACTATACATGTCAACCTACACATACTACCATCTAAAAAACATACAATAACTCCCCCTTATTGTAGCAACCTATACCTATTACCTAGACCTATTTATACATATGTTTTTACACTTGTACCTATATCTGTACCTATACCTATTTTTGTTTTTCTCCCCCTTTGACATTAATGGTAAAAGGCCTAACCTGGAGCTAACACTTAGCTTCCCCTCAATTGATGCTGATCCTCAATAGCAAGAAGTAAAAGAAATTACTCCAAACTTCTCCCATAGATACTCAAATGTATCTTTTGGTAGTACCTTTATGAAAATATTTGAAATCTACTATGTAGTATTGATATATTCCATCTTAACATGCTAATCTACAACTTGTTCTCTCAAGAAGAGATATCTGATGGGAATATGTTTTGTTCTTGAATGCATCACTAGATTATTTGAAATATTAATAGTGCTTGTGTTGTCAAAAAAAATATAAATAGATTCATCATATTTTACTTTGACATCTTCCAAAGTTTACTTTATCCAAATCATTTGAGTACAAAAAAATACCATTACAATATATTTTGCTTTAGCTAAAGAAAGTGATATTGAATTCTACTTTTTGCTTAGCCATGATACTAGGCCATCACCAAGGAAGAAATATCCTCCACTTGTACTCTTTATATCATCCAAGAAACCTACCCAATCTAAATTTGTATAAGCAACCAAAGTGAAATCTCTACTTGTAGGATACCACAATCTATAATCCAATATCCCCTTGATATATCTGAATATTCTTTTCACCAACTAAACATGACTATCTGTTAGAGCTGATTGATATCTTGAAACCATACCTACTGCATGTATGATGTCTAGCCTTGATGCTATCAAATATAAAAGACTAGCAATCATAGATATATACAAATATTGATTTATAATAGGCGAATCTTCATCCTTTTTCACCTTATTTCCTATACTCATTGGTGTGCCAACTGGTGCACAATCCTCAAAACCAAATTTATTTAACATTTCCTTAGCATATATACTTTGAGATATGAAATTTACTTTATCTAACTAAAATATTTACAATCCTAAGAAAAATGATAATTCTCAAAGCATAGACATCTGAAATTCTTTTTACATATTATTAAAAAGTCATTTATCATATTGTTAATGTTTCCACTAAAAATGATGTCATCACCATCTACCACAACAATCAATTAATTCTCACCTTCTATTTTGATGTAGATATTACTATCAACAAATCCTCTCTTGAAACCTTGATCATGTAGGTATTTATCAAGTCTTACATACCAAGCTCTGGGAGCTTGTTTTAATCCATACAATGCTTTCTTCAATATGCATACATGGCTACTATAATTTGAGAGAAGAAATCCCTATGGCTACTAAATGTAGACCTCCTCTTCTATATTTCCATTTAGGAAAGTAGATTTGACATCCATCTAAAACACTTTGAAAATTTTAAACACCACGTATGCAAGAAACATTCTAATAGCCTCTAGCTTCACCACTAGTATAAAATTTTCTTCAAAATCTATTCCCTCAATATGAGCATATCCTTTACATAATAATCTTGCTTATACTTGGTCACTTCTCCATTTTCATTCAACTTATTTTTTTAAACCCATTTTTTTCTATCACATTGTGATCTTTTGATCTAGGAACTATTTCTCAAGCATCATTCTTTTCTATCTAATTTAATTCTTCATCCATTACCTTAAGCCAATGATTATCATGTCTAGCTTCTAAAAAAGTTTTAGGTTGAATTTTGGATAACAAAGAGAAATTAACTTGCTCAAATTCACTTACCATCATTCTTTTGGTAAAAATTACTTAATTCATGTCCCTAATGATATCACTTTCATTATGATTTCTTTGGACATATTTGGATGGGATTTTGGTTTCCTTTTTCTCCTTCTTCTCATCTTCATCTAATTCTTCAAAATCTTCCTCTCTAATGATTTTAAGAATATCTACTGGATCACTGAATCTTTGTGCTCCATCTTCTTCTATCCTAACACTTGCACTTTCAACTATTTTCTTGGTTCTTTGTTATAAAATTTATAAGATTTACTTTTGCAAAAAAAACCAAGAAATATACCTTCATCTACTCTAGATTCAAACTTACCTAGTTTTTCATTAGTTCTCTTTATGAAGCATCTACTATCAAAAACTCTAAAATAATCAACTGTAGTTAGTTTGTCTTTCTATAGATCATAAGGAGTCTTGTCATTCTTGACCTCAATAATGCTCTATTCTGAATATGTACTACTATACCAACTACCTCTCTCCAATATTTATCTAGTATCTTGAATTTATTTAGCATTGTCCTTACCATCTCTTTAACTATTCTATTTCTCTATTCAACTACTCCATTTTGTTATGGAGTTCTAATTGTTGAATAATGTCTCTTTATTCCATGGTCTTCATAATACTCAATAAATTGATTTGACATGAATTCTCCTCTTTGATCTGATTTTAGGCACTTAATCTTCAAACTAGTTCCATTCTTAACTAATGCTTTGAATGCTTTAAAATGTTTGAAAGCTTCTAATTTTTTATTTAAAAGCATTACCCAAGTCATACATGAAAAATCATCAATAAACAACATGAAATATTTCTCACCTTAACTATTGAGTTCTCATAGGTCCACACAAATCAGTGTGAACAATATCTAACATCTAAGTGGTTGAGTATTATTTTGTTTTGAATCACCTTCTAGCCTACTTCTCATGTTGATGAGGTTCACAAAGTGTGTTAGATGGATTTGTAATCTTTAAAATATTTTTGACTGCTTGATTATTACTGATGTTGATAAGATTGTAAAAATTTATGTGTCCCATTCTCTTGTGACATACCTAAAGTTCTTAAATCTGACTTAAACACTTTGACCTTTGATGTTTGATAACATATACAAATTATTGCATATTCTCTGAGCATCTATAACTAACACATCTGAATCTTTTCTCTTAATTTAAAAACCTTATGAATAAAACTTTAGTGTGTACCCTTAATCACACATTTGACTTATACTCAAAATATTATGCTTAACACCTTCTACATATAATTTTTTTATTTTTAGCTCTACCATTATCCAAATTTAGTGTATTTTTTTAGCAATTATAGCAGTAGTATTATCTCTAAATTTCACTATACCACCATTGATCTTCTTCAAGGTTATGAATTTGCTCTTGTCTGCTATCATGTACCTCAAACATCCACTATTAATTAACCATGGATTTTCTTCATTTCTTGCATGCAAAGCTATATGTACCAACATAGACTTTTTAGGTTGTTTCTTCTGCCATGAACCTATCTAAACTTTCTTCTTGGTGAATAGAGCCTTGAAATTTTGATCCTTAACTGACTCAAACATGCTTCTATAATATCAAGCTATGTGTCTAAAGTTATTACACTTGTAACATATTATGGCCTCTTCATTAAAGCTTGATAGAGGAGTAAAAGAGTTATGGCTTTTTCTTGACTCTGCATGAGTTTCCTTCTCCTTATTTATGAAATTGTTAGCCCTTTTTTGACATTCTATTTTCTTATGACCATATCCATTACAGTAAAAATAGTAACCATAAAAATAGGATCTATTTATGTATCTCTAACCTAATAGCCTTTTGTAGCTCTATTCCTTCTAGCATTCTTTGTTTAAGATGTCCTCTATATTATTAACTTCTTCCCTTTTTATTTCCTCTTTTGTAAGAGATTCAACATAGCTCTTTCCTTTCTTAGTGTTAACCTTATCTGACAAAGTAGTGACCTCCCCTTTCTCTTATTCAAATCTGATACCTATCTTACCTGACATTGATCTTTGACTTTCTAATATCTTATTCAACATGTTAGTGTTATTCTCAAATTTTGAATCATTGGCTACTCTATCATTGATTTCTTTAGTTGTTTTCTCAAGATCTGCTTTCAAAGAATCAATTTCAATAACATACCTTTCACATTCTTCACTTAATTTTTATATCTATGCCATTAGATATTTTTCATTTTTCTTGGCTTCTTCAAAGTGTGTTTGTATATCTTCAATTGTTTACTTTGACTCTTTTTCAGTTTTCTCAATCTGGAGATTTAGTCTTTGATTCTTCTTCTCAAGATCTTTTAATTCTTCTAATGTACAAACTAGTTCTCCTTTTAGATTCATTTCATATTTATCGTATTCTTCTTCTTGATCATCTATACTTTTGCTTATAGAGGCATCTTCATTTATGGCCATGAATATATCTCTTCTTCTTTTGAATAACTAACTCCACTATCTTCGATTGATTTAGGATCATTATAATACAAACTATTCTTCTTAAATCCCTTCTTGAATTTTCTTTTGAAATTCTTCTTGTATGTAGAATTTCCTTCTTCATTTTCACTGTTACCCTTATCTGGGCACTTAGCTACAAAATGTCCAATCTTTCCATAATTCAAACATTTAAAAGGTAAATTTTTTTGATATTTACATGTGCCCTTTTTTGACTTGCAAATGAATAAAGCTCCATTATCATCTTCATCATCACTAGAATTGTCACTTTATTCTTGAATCTTAGCCTTCTCTTTGTTTGATATATTGAAAGAAACTTCTCTCTTTGAGGGTTTCTCTTGTTCAATCTACATCTCATATGTCATAAGAATACCATGTAGCTCATCTATCTTTAGCTTGGCTAAATTATTCATCTCTTCAATTGCCAAAAATTTTGCATCATATCTCAATGGTAGAGATCTCAAAAAATTGTGTACCACGATTGATTCTTCTAACTTTTCTCTAAGACCTTGAATCTGATTAACTATTTGATCAACCTATAAAAGGTAACTTTCTATATTTTCTTCATCTTCCATCTTCAAACATTCAAACTATCTTATAAAAGTCTGAAGCTTATCTTGATGAACCTTTCCATCACCTTTGTAAATATTCTCAAGCTTTACCCAAATTTCATGAGCAGATTTACATTGCATAACTTTCACAAATTTTGATTCACATAAACCACATAAAATATAGTTTAAATTTTTATCATTATTTTCACTTGTCTTCTTTTCTACTGAAATAGTTACAAGTGTATGTGGCTCTTCATATTCCTCCACCACTACTTGTTAAATGTGAAATACAAGGGCCATCAAATAATTCCTCATCCTTATGCTCTAAAAATCATAATTTGTCCCATCAAACAAAGGTGTCTTATTTGTATAAAAACCTTCATGTGATCTAGCCATCATGCTTTCCCCAATCTACCTTTAAGCTATATATTTTTTTAAAAAAGGAACCTGCTCTGATACCAGTTATTAAGCACAAAATATACTAAGAAGGGGGTGAATCAATATATTATAAATCTTTTACTTAATCTGATTTCTTTTCTTTAACCACTTAATCACACATTCAAGATATGCAATAAAACTAAAATAATAACATGCATTACACAAGAGAGAGAGAGAGAGAGAGAGAGAGAGAGAGAGAGAGAGAGAGAGAGAGAGAGAGAGAGAGAGAGAGAGAGAGAGAGAGAATTTTTACATGGAAACCCAAAGTAGGAAAAACCATGGATAAAAATCTCAATTATATGAATGAGCACCAACTCAAATTATAAAGTTTGCAAGCACCAGCTTATAGGAGCACCAACCCTTTTGCCAAGCACCAACACAACAACTATTTGTGAGAACCAACCCATAGTAGCACAAACCCATATTGTATAAAACACAACTATTTCTCAATGTTAGTTACTCAACAAATAATAAAACTCGACAATATATGTTGTTTTTCTCTCCTCTTTTCTTATATAAAACAATTACAAGACCAAGCACTCTCTTGCATATTACAAATGGCTACTCAAGCCTTTATTTATAGCTTTCCAAATGACCTTTGGCATTCACCCTTTGTGACCATTCAATCCTCATAGAAAATGGTGTCAAACTTACATGACCCTTTGTATCCTTACATTTGAAAAGTCATATGGTCGTCCTTCATAAGCAAATGCATCCTTTCCTCTTTTGTCTTTATCTTGGTGACTCTTCGTATTCCTCAAACTACCCCTTCATGGAAAAATGTGCCATATCCTCTTTTTCTTCACATGGTGACTCTTCAAATTTCTCAAGATGAGTCTTCATGAGAAAATGCATCCCATTCCTCTTTTGTCTTTACTCCATGACTCTTTGACTTCTCCATGGGCCCTCTTTTGACTTTTATGCAACCAAAAATATATTCATTAATATTAAATAAATATTAACACACATTAGCCAAGATATCAATATTAAAAACACAATTAAATATAATGGGCCTTTATCACCAATGCTAGACCTTTGACATCAATGACAATATTTTTGATAGTGTTTTGCAGATAAAGAATAGACTAAATGAAATCCTAATATCAATATGTTGATAAAGAGTGTCAATCAAGAAGGTCATGAATCATGAAGAGTCATTCTAGAGTCATAAGACCCTTTGAAGAAGTTACAAAAAGGTCAAGAAGGATACATAGCTTCAAAAAGACCAAAAAGACCTATTATAAGAGACTCAAAAGAGGTCTAATTATATTAATTTCTAACTATAGTGATATAAAATGCTAAATTATTAGTTTGAGTGTGGCTTGGGACACCCAATTTGTAGGTCCTTACATGCTCTTATGACCCTTTAAGACATATTTTTGCTTATTATCATTCATCCAAAACCTTTAGAATGATCATTCCACCTTAGCCAGGCTATATTTCCCAGGCCAATCCTATTTCCCTAGGTCTTAAATCTATAGGACATGAGTGTCATACTTGGACTATAGTGTTGGACCCTACGGTGTCCCATTTTTAGTGCTCTTATCCATTTGTACTTTAAGCCCCAAGGGTCATTTTCGTTTGATTCATATCCTTCATTATGTCAATCTAACATGAATAAATCTAACTCATGAATAATTGTTTCTTATAAAATCCCATCTAAAACTCATTTTCAAAGGAGGTGATAAATATTACAAATCAAGAAATAATATAAACAAAGCACTAAGACAAACTTTCCTATTCTCTGCATATAGTCACCGAACATAGTTGCAAACATACTCAAGCCCTCATACTAGTCCCTAGCCAGCTTAAGTACTCTCAATTTGTCATTCTTACATCTGTATTACATTATTACATAAAACACATTAGGTGGGATAACTGCATATGGCTTGATCCCTCTTCAAAGTATTGGTATGTAGGTAGAATGCCTACACAAGGGGTGTGGATTACACATTTAGTGCATATTACACACTAACCCCCCCTTTTCTCTAAGTGATTCAAATACTATTTTATCAAGCATGATGGAGGGTTAGGTTTTGAAGATTAAATCATCTCTACAATAATTTCTATCAATAATCAACACTTGATATTTCATAGGTAGGCTCATACTGACACAACATAAAAACCTTGAAAGTTTTAGGTCTTTGTGACCAGTTTGGAAAATAGTGACAGAAGTGGACAATAACACTGGGCCCCAAAGTGTCATGTTTCTTATGGTTCTATCCTTTTATCAAATGAAATCTAGATTTAGATTCACAATATTGTCTCAATCCTGCAAAGCCAATTTCAAACTTTGTATCAATCATCTCATTCTATTTATAGCTAAGTCATTATTTCACCTTATTTATTGATATTTTTAGAAAGTTAAAAAAGATAAATAAATTATACAAATCAAGACTATAATTATTACAATATTATTTAATAATTTATTAATCTATACATTAACTAAATTAAGAATAAAATTCCATTATTCCCAATAAAATTTAAATTATTTGGTGAACCCAACTTACTTTGTTTGTGCATAAAACCCCTAGAAACCTTAGGGAAAATTCCTTGCTGAATTTTTATCATATTTTATATGATTTTTCCTAAATATTTAAACCAAAATTTCACATTAAAATTTTTAAAATCATTTTATCTCAAACCCTAGTTGAATTTACTAGGTTCCTTTGCTTCTTGAGGCCCTTACATGTTTATGAGTTTTGTATCATTTGTATGCATATTCTAGTTCATTGTTTAGATTATATTTATTTAATATTCTCTTTCATTATTCAAGTTGTTTTCCTTATGCTACCTAAGCTTCTTGCATCTCTTCCTTTGAGATGAAGTGTAAGAATTAGTAGCAACCCTCCTAAATTTACCTAGATTCCTCCAACCTATCCATATACCATAGATAAATAACTAGCTTAGCTTCCTGTTATAGATCCTGCACATCTAGATCACACTAATTTCCATGAAGATAATATCAATAATGAGTAGTGTGATAATAAAAATGATGATACACGCATTGATGTTTATGACCCACCACATTAGGCTCTTGATCCACTTCTACCTATTATTTATAACAATGTTTTCATCAACAAAGATTTTATTCTAAAAAATTTTAGAGAGAGACTTAGGGAGAAGCCCCAATATGATGCCGTTATCTTACAATCTATCATGGAAATTAAAAAGGCTAAGCAATTTGAGTCTTCCATTCCTTCAAAATAACCAATTGCAAATGACACTAAGAAGGAAATTATGTCTTGAAAACCCCCTATAATAGCCCAACCTTCCTATGAGGCATCACCAGTTATGACTAGTACATATCTATCTCTTGATGTGGTTTCCCTTATGCAAGAGATAAAATATCTTCAATCCAAGGTGATACATCTTGAAAAATGTGCCTCTATAAAAATATAAGCTTTGGACTCTCTTTCTCTACATACACCATTGGCATGCCATATTGCTTTTACACCCTTACCATTAGGTTTTGTTTAACCCAAGCTCACTCTATATGATGGCAAGGGTGATCCAAAGACACACTTGAGAGATTTTCATGTAGCATGATTGGACTATATCCCAAATGACTACTTACTAACCAAGTAAAATCCTTGAAGTTTAAAAAATGATGATTTACAATAGTTCTATAGTCTACCAGATTAGTTGGGCAATACATTCAATCCTTTAGCCGACATGTTCCTAGCTCATTTCAAAATTAAAATAGGTGATAAGGTTTCTTATGCCCAAGTTACATAACAAAAACAAAGTTAAAATGAGAATCTCATAGATTATGTTCTTATATATAAGACTATCTTGGCTTAAATGACTAGCCCCATGGCTAATCAAGAATTATAGGATCTCTTCAAATAGAATCTTCTACTAGTTTTCCATGAGTCAATAATGTTTAAAAGATTTTCTTCTTTCACTGAGTTATGTCATACACTAAAGGAAAGGGAAGTCAAATTAATTTCAATGGGCAAAATCAAGTACACAAGCATATCAGAAATAATAAACAAGAATAACAGTAAGGTCCCATACAAAGTAAAGGTTAATGATAGCAAAAATCAAAATCAAACTACATTTAATTTAGCTTTAGAGCCCCCTCAGAAAGTGGTTTTATCATCACCTCCTCAATAAGAATTTACCAACCTACCAGTATCTCTAGATAGAGTCTTATAGTAGTTTTTGGAATGCAATGTCATATCTCTCCTTCCTATTCAGTAAGTTGACATAATAAATTCTCTTCTACGTAGATATGATTAGAATGAATTTTTCAATTTTCACAAGACACCAAGCCACACAACAAATAGATGCATTAGTTTATGACATAATATATACAACTTGATAGATGATAACCTTATTGATCTTAGTACTCCAGTTGAGCCTCTTTAGGTAAAGCAAACACAAGACAAGGCTCTAAATTTTTTCTCAGATCCTTTCCCATAATATTCTAAACAAGATACATGGGACACATCAAGTGTTTACCATGTATATCATGCACACCATCCATCATCCACATACCAAACACCTTCAATTGAATCACATCCTTTAAACAACATGATTGGTGTGTATAATTCTAGAGTTTTAGCTAGACTTTTGATCTCCTTCTCAAAGTAGGAGATAGTTGAGGATGATTCATATTACCATGCACTCTTTATCAAAGCCTATATTGATCATCATCTCATTCATAGTGTTCTCATAGATAATGGATCTAGTTTGAACATGTGCACTATGACATTACTTCAACATTTTGGATATTCAGAGTAGGATATCACTCTAATCGACATAGTTATCAGTGGATTTAGTGGGTAGATACATATTTCATTAGGTGAGATCATACTTCCTCTATAGGTTGGTCCAACACGTGTGGCCACACCATTCACTATTGTTCTTAATGTAGGAGTCTTTGATATGTTTCTTGGTCGACCATAGATTTAGAAACTTCATGTAATACCTTCTACATTTCATAGATGTGTGAAACTCATTCATGTTAATTAAGTTGTTACAGTTGGTGAAGTTCAGTATGAGTTACCACTTCCCACTTTATAGCCATATATTACTCTACAGTCACCAGTTTTAGCTCTTCCAATAGTTAAAATTATTCCTTTGGTTACGATTTAGACATAGTTTATGCATCCCTTGCCAATGTAAAGAGTTCATAAACTTCCATGAAGGCCTATTTTAGAGTAACCATTACATCAATGATAGTTTCAAGACTCTAAATAGTTTCCAAATATAGTATTCACACCTAGGGTAGTATCATTGAGGTCTCATGCCTCTACACATAAAGCACACTTCTAGAGAGCTTATTCTACTACCAGATGGGTCCCTAAGAGCCCCATAGTTACATCCACTTCTTAGAGTTATAGGGAAACCCCATAGTCAATTTTTCCTACATAGATTTTAAAACATTTACAACATACATAGCTTTTAGACTCATAGTGTCAACCCTTCCATCATGCTTCACAATCACGCACAATCCCTCTTCTTGATATAGGACACCATGATAAAGAGTCTGTTATTAGACTCATCGATTAGTATTGGTTCTTCTTAGTTCTTCTTGTACATAGCTTATTTAAAAATATAAAAACATTCAAATATTCAAAAATACAAAAACATTCAAATATTTCAAAATACAAAAACATTCAAATATTTCAAAATCCAAAAACATTCAAATATTTCAAAATCCAAAAACGTTTCAACTATATGCATTATACATGCTTTACATTTATACTACCATGCTAGACTTACATTTTGTTATTCTATGTTATTGTTTGTCAATTTATATACATTACCATGCTTCACTTGATATTATTTGAGTGTGTGTAGTGACAACCATATCCTTGATTGCTTCACTCTACACATTGAGGGGACATCCTAATCTACATTTTAAACATACATCAACATATCTAGCCACTAAGGACATTTTCTACATAACTATACCATCTAGGTTATGTCATTCCTACACCACACACTCTAGTTATCATGTTGATGTACATTACTTACTAGCTTACACATATTATTCTATCAACACTTACTAGTATATGTCACTTATGTATTTCTTAGCATATACTTAGTCTTGTACTACATATTTTACATACTTTCACTTCTTACCTTCATTAGTTAGATTCAATTGTATTTCTATCATTTGCATGCCTACCTTTCTTGATTTGCATAACTAGATGTGATTGCATTTCTCAATTCTTATTTTAGCTCTTGTGTGTACCTTAGGATATTTACCAATGTCCTTTGCTTGTACTCTTCTATGTGCCTATGGCCCTCATGTCAATCTTGCTTTTTTTCAATTGTATGTGTATGTGGGATTTCAACATGCCTTGTATGCTTGATTTTTTAGTTTGAGTGACATGTGCCCATGTCCCTTATCTTCTTATCCCCTTGGCCACTTTTATATGCTTCTTTATTATTACCTTTCATGTTTGTTTGCTTCTATATTGTTTGCAATGCCATGATCCACATCATGCATTATCTTGCTTTCTTGGATTCCATGATGGACATCATGCTTCATCCATCCTTGACAACTAATAAATAACTAGATTTCCAATTTTAGTTTAGTATATTGCACATGTTATTGCATTGTTACATTTATCTAGGCATACCCTTATTGATCTAACAATCTCAAATACAAACTATACTATATCTTGAGATATTTCTTCAATTATCATTGCTATATCATGTATTTTCATAACATAACACACTTGTAAGGCTCTTTTTTGTGAGGGAAGTCAATATAGGGTCTTCATTCCTACCCTAAAAAAAGAGGGAAAAAATAGGGGTTTTGTCACAAAGATCAGAGCCCTCTACTAGTCAAAAATTAATTTTTACAACACTCAGAACAAAATTCAAAATTTAAACCAAGTAGAACATACCAAAAAAGAGTGATGAATACAGAATAGTGATCAAAAATATTAAAGGACAAGAGTACCATATTTAGACTACAATGCTGGACAATAAAGTGTCATGTTTTTAGTGCTCCTATCCAAATAAAAAAACCTGGATTTTCTAAAAATAAATAGAAAGGTAAATCCAGTTATAATTTTGTTAGCTTTAGTTTAGTTTAAATTGGGAAATTTTAGTATAGTTTTTCTTAGAGTATCTAGATATAAGGGGTATCATGCTTGGCATGATGGATCTCACTTCTAGTTTAGATTGGGTAGTTTTAGTACATTTTTTCTTAGATTATCTAGATATAGGGGGCATCATACACGACATGATGGCTCTCACTTCTAGTTTTAGATTGGGTAGTTGGTACAAACTTCTAGATTAGAATCCATGTAACATACGTCAGTGATTGGGAGTAAAGTGAATGACATGTTTGCCTTTTTTTCTTTCCAGTTCATTTCATTACCTATGTATTCTCATTAGTTGTATGCCTTATTCTATCTACAAGTGGTTGGCACCATTTCAGAGTGGCTTCCATATAAGCCTAGTTCTTAGTTTTGGAGTGACTATCATATAAGCCTAATCTCCACCTTTTGGAGTGGCTAAGATTGGCCTAGTTATAAATACACCTTTAGCTATCCATGCCACATTATCAAATTATAGATTATTCATGGGATTCATGAGCCATCTCATAGGACACACATTCATACCAGTATCAGTTCATAGTTTACTACATAAAGGGTAATCATAGAGCCAAAAGACTAGCTATCCTTTGTATTCTTGAGTCACCTACTTTAGAGGGATTAGGCACATAGTCCAAACATAGACTAACACATGCATGATCACATAGCTTTAGTTAGTGGGTGAAAATGGAGTAAAAGGGCCAACTTTTGTATTCTCGAGCCACTCTCAAGGAATTGAGTACTCAACTCTATTCATGATATTACTCTTGGTACAGAACATACCTAGCATCACTTAGCATCACAATAGATTTATGATTTATGTTGTGATCTCTCTATGCACACTCAACATCACACATCTTCATAGACTTCACCTTTTTAGGTAAGTTTAGGTATGCTTTCTATTTTTCATTTATCCTAGTATTTCTCTTTGTTACATCACTAAAATAAAGAGGGGATAAATGTAGTCATATAAAATGTCCAAATTGGTAGCTTGACTGTGCCTTGTGACACCTAATATGTAGGTCCTTCTTATATGCTCTTGTGACACTTTTAGACATCTCTTTTCCCATTATTGGTCATCCAAAATCTTTAGAATGATCATTCTACCTTAGCTAATCTATATTTCCTATGCCAATCTTGTTTCCCCAAGTCTTGAACCTATAGGAAAGGAGTTCCATACTTGGACTATATTGCTAGACCCTAGGGTGTCCCATTTTTATTACTCCTATCCATTTGTATTTTGAGCCCCAATGATCATTTTCATTTGATTCTTATCCTTTATTATGTTAGCCTATCATGAATACATGTGACTCTTGACAAATTTGTTCCTATAAAAACCCATCTAAAACTCATTTACAAAGGAGGTGAAAAATCTTACAAATAAAACAAGAATATAAACAAAGCATTAAGGCAAACTTCCCTATTCTCTACATATAGTTACCTAACATAGCTACAAACATACTCAAACCCTCATACCAGTCTCTAGCCACTTTAAGTACTCTCAATTTAGAATTTTTGCATCTACATTACACTATTATACAAAGCATATTAGGTAGGATAACTACATATGGCTTGATCCCTCTTCATATTATTGATATGTAGGTAGTGTGCCCACATAAGGGGTGTGTATTACACATTCATTTCATATTACACACTAACCCCCCCATTTCTCTAAGTGATTCAAATACCATTTTATCAAGCATGATGGAGGGTTAGGGTTTGAAGATTAAATCATCTCTACATCAAGTTTCATTGACAATCAACACTCAATATTTCACAAGTATGCTCATACAAGCACAATGCAAAAACTTAGAAAGTTTCAAGTCTCTATGATCACTTTGGACAACAACAGTAGAAGTGGACAATAACACCAAACCCAAAAGTGTTATGTTTTTTGTGGTCTTATCCTTTCACCAAATGAAAGCTAAATTTAGATTCATGACACTGTCCCAGTCCTGCATAACTAGTTTCAAACCTTGTATAAGTTATCTCAGTTTGTTTCTAGCTAAGTCATTATTTCTCCTTATTTACAGATATTTTTTTAAAGGTAAAAAGGACAAATAAATTATACAAATCAAGATTATAATTATTTCAATATTCTTTACTGATTTATTAATACATACCTTAACTAAATTAAGAATAAAACTCCATTATTCCCAATCAAATTTAAATCACTAACTAAGAATCAGATATTTTTAAACTTTGAGTTATGACCTCCAACATGGCACCCAAAAAATAACCATTTTATCCCCTTCTAAAAATCTAATGTGCATAGAGATAAATTAAACCATAAATATGAGTGTATAGGTTGGATGAAATAATGTTGCAAGAAAGAAAAAAACACATTTTTGAAGGAATAAAATTATATTTTCTAATTAGGCCACATGCATTGGGGGGAGGTGGGATAATGAGTTTTGAGAGCCATTAGGTAAGGAGGATGCATTTTCCTACCAATTATAACTATTTTATGAATAAGATATAGTTGTGAGGAGAGGGAGCATCATTACAACATCATCAAATCATCTTCCATATAGGATAATCCTTTGAAACAAGTATTTATACATCTAGGTTAGAATTTAATATTAATTTTAGTTAACATTTTTTGATTTAGATATTGCAAATGAATTGATTTTAATCTTTCCTTTGGATTTTGGCATCTTGGAAGAAAAAAAATAGCTAGATACATTGTCAATGCCTTTTTTATTTGAAGAGCACTTTATACACACACACACACACACACACACACACACACACACATATGTATGTATATATATATATATATATATATATATATATATATATATATATATATATATATATACATATATATATACATATATATATATACATATATACATATATATATATATATACATATATATATATATATATATATATATACATATATATATACATATATATATGTATATATATATATACATATATATATGTATATATATATATATATACATATATATGTGTGTGTGTATTTATATATATATATATATATATATATATATATATATATATATATATATATATATATATATATATATATATATATATATATATATATACATGTATGTATGTATATATATGTATATATGTATATATATACATATATGTATATATATATATATACATGTATATATATATATATATATATATATATATATACATGTATGTATATATAGACACATATATATGTGTGTGTGTGTGTGTGTGTATATATATATATATATATATATATAAACCTAGAGGTATCCTCAATCCTAATTGGTACACTGCAACTCCACCCAACAACCTTCATTGGGGTGAGTAAAGGTGAGATTAATATTCTGGGGGTTGCCGATGAGGTCCACATGCCCTAGATAGCCTTCAAAATTTAGGTGGTGAGAATCAATCTTGAGACTTATATGAGACAAACCCAAAGCCCTTAGCCAACTACACCACCCATGTGGGATAAAGAGCACCTATATATCAATCAAACAAGATATGGTATAATGCTAATAATACAAAAAAAGTGGGTGGAAATGTCACACCCCATGAGCATTATCACACTGAGGGCAAAGATACTTTGGGACAAGTCTAAATAGTGGTAAAAATGACTACACCCCAAAAAAAATCATAACAATAGTTTGAAAACAAAGTAGAGAGAGCAAGGAATGGATAATAATTAAGTAGCCATAATAAATATGGACTTTGATGGAGGTGGTGGAGATAGTGGGTCCTGAGGCTTACCACCCCATCCTCTCAAGGCAAGAGGACCCTTGACTATAGATAAGGGCTCCCAACTAGTGTTTTTTTGAGCCTCTAATGTCTCATCTTGATTTATTTCAAGTGAGATTACTAGAGTCAAACATGGAAACTAGCCTTAGGGGGATGATCTCAGCCTCTTATCTCACCATCTTTAGATAGGGAAGGATATCTCTAGCCTCTACTAGCACTTCTAAATCTAAATAAGGCATTCAGACCACCATGATGAGAAAAAGACTAATAAAGTGGTGACTAAAAAGAGAATGTATCATGTATCTTATTCTAGACCACTATTGATGTGGCCCATATACTCATCTATGATAGATAAAGCATAGAATATAGTCAGTGCTCTAAATTAGATTAAATATGGCTAAAGATGGCAATGTTAATTCTGGACCTTATTTTTACATGGTTGAAAGTAAGGATACCTACACCACAAACTTAATGGAATTTTTTTCTTATATAATGATTTCTTTGACATTACTAGATTTTTTTATAATCTTGCCTTGGATGGAAATGACCTAGCCTCTTAATTTCAAATTGAATGTCCATTGATAAAGAACTGGGTTTCTTTAAAATTTCCATACATTAAGCCAACATTTTCATCTCAGATACATTTTAGAGAGCTGATGTGTATTGGTTTTAAATTTTGGGTTTTCTTGTGGGAGTATAAATAAAATGAATTGTTTATTTTTTTATTTTCTAAATTTTGATAGTTTTCCCCTCGATTCTAAACATGTTAAGTAATGATAAAAACTTAATTGTGTATGAAACACTATAAGATACATTCATATAAATTGAAATTTAATATTTTATCACTAATAATCTAATGTAAAATTATTAAATATAAAGGTCTTAATATTATATTATTATAATATGATTCATTTTTCTCATAAAATGATAAATCAGTCATAATTTATAAAATGAAATATTAAAAATTTAATGATAAAAATAAATAAAATGATAATGTGTTGCTCTAAAAAATTTAAATAGATTAATTCACTGGAAGAAAATATGAGCATCTGTCATGGAATTTGCATTGTTAATTATATGATGGAAAAAGGTAGCAAAATTAGAACTATAAACTAGGCTGTAAAATTTTGAAGAAAACACATTAAATTTTAATTAGAGGCCACATTGAATATGTTTTTAGAGCACTATAAAATTGATTATCCTAGTTTATCTATTTTAGTTTAGCTAGTTAATCATACATTTAGCCAACCAATCTTGTCAATAAAAGTGGTTATCTTAATTTATCTATTTTAGTTTTGCCAGTTAATTATATATTTAGCCAACCAATCTTGATGAAAATATTGAATATTCTAATTTATTTGGTTTAGGCCAATGAACAAATCATATATTTAGCCAATGAATCTTGACAAAAAAATTTATTATCCTAATTTATCTATTTTAATCCATCCAATGAATCATACATTTAGCCAACCAATATTGATGACAAAATTGATTATCCTAATTTATATGTTTTCTCTATCATGATAGTGAACTCATCAAAAGAAATATCTATTTTATTTTTTATAATTTGTTCTCTAGTGGAATTTAAAACAATACACCAAGGAAACATATAATTTTAGTACTGACATTGATGAATATAGCATGGTTATTTTTGTTGTCTCTTTAAAATATATTAAACAAATATTTTCAGCCCACAAATCCATATTTTGAAAGTTTGGAAAGACCATCTTGCCCAATGTATGTCAACCAATTTAGTTAATTAAAGCTAAATGATAAATCATTTTTAAATGTTATAAAACCAAAAATATTTATTGGGATGAGAAAATGGAATTAGACATGAGTGTATGCTTTTTCATATGCCTAAGCTGGGTTTCAAGGAAAAAGTATTGTAGACATAATAAAATTTATACTCATCTTCCTAGTGTTCTAAATTTTAGGAAGATGGAGTGTTATGATAGGGGAGCCTTGAGTTATCATAAAGATGTTTTTTTCCTTATCAATGTATAATCCATAGTTTTACACTAGGGGTAATAAAATTGCATTATTCAGTTTGAGCAATGTGCGAGACACTAAAATAAATTGAAGTATGCCGATTCTCTCAATGATGTGTCTTCCAATGTTGACATTTACCTTCTCTTACTTCAAGATAATTTAATTTGGTGTTAGATTTCCTTTACTTATTTACTTTACACATATCGTCGATGAATGGTTCCGTAGATTCCTCCATCTCATTTTTTAATGATAAATGCTTGGCATCCCTTCCTTTGATATTTCTTGAGTTGAATTGTATAAATCTACATTATCTTCAAATATTTTTTCTCACCCTAAAATTGTGTTTGATTTTCAAAATCATCTTGACACTCAACCTTATTTAAATAATAGTCAACCTTAGATTTATGATTCATAAGCCAATTTACTCATAGGATAACATCATACGACCCCCACAGTGTAGCATAAAAATCCACTACTATAGTAAATTTAGACAATATAATCTCCACTTTGACTAAATACCTGTCAACCTTGACCTTAAAGTCATTCCTATATTGTACTAACCACACATTTTCCATAACTCCATCTTTCCTAGATAATTTACTAAGTATTCTAGGAGAAATGAAACATTATATATCTCCTGTGTCAATCAAAATAGAAACTAGATGATCAAATAAAATACCTAATAGTTATATGGGTGAGGCTTGTTACTTAGCTTGGTGATTGTCAACATATACATGAATTCAATGTATAAATTTACCCTATTGAGGAGTATAACCCTTATTCTTTGACTTGTCCTGAGGACACATGATCATAATGGTCACATCCAAAAATGAAACAACTTCCTATTGATCCTTTTTTGTTAGACTGCTAGTTTCCCTTGAAACCACCCTTGAAACTATTACCATGTTTCTTATTTCCTAAACCACTGTTAATCATAGTGCTTTAATTCTTGATTATAATCTTGGAGTCTCCACTCCTCTACTTCCATTTCTTCTTTTTGAAAGTTGGTCTAGAAATTCCAAACTTCTTCTTGAACTTATCTCTTGCTTGGAAGAGATATTTTAGTTTTTATTCCTACTTGAATGCCTTATCACACACTTGATCCATGGTATATGTCCCATGCACATCTAATTCACAATTGATTTGGGGTTTTAATCGCATGATGAAGTTCTTGATCATGTACCTCTCATTCACTTGATAATGAGGTACATACTTAAGAAGCTTGGTGAATTGCTCCCAATATTCATTCATTGATAGGTATCCTTGATTAATATTTTAAAATTCTATAAGCTTCTAAGCAGAGTAAAGTTTTGGAAGCCATTGTGACCTAAATAGTTTCACAAGTTGTTCCCAAGTGGTAGTGGTAGATTTGAGATTTCTTGTTTACCCACCAAGTTATTTCTTCACTAACAAGGTGATAATGTTCCCATAATGCTTTCATGACTTTAGAGTATTTTTGAATCTCAAAATATTTTTTCATCTCTGTCATCCATGCTTTAGCTCCATCTCCCAATATAGTTCCATTAAACTTGGGTGGATTCACCTTTTTCATGTCTCATACTAACTCTACAGCTACTCAAGCTCTCACATTCTATACAACTTCCTAATTCCTCTACTTTTGAGGATGTTATTACTTAGTAGGATGTTTTTTAGGTTCCTCTTAAGCATTTTCCTACTTATGGACAAGCACTTCATATTCTAGGGTCATGATTTGGTCCCTAGTCTCTTTCATGGTTAAGAGTATTTGATCCAACTGTGTAGCTTGTTCAGTGTCAAACTAATTTGGATTAACAAGGGGATTGGTATTAAAATTAGCCTCACCTCCTGGTATAGCATGCATCATTGTTCTTCCTTCTTAGTAGGAGAATAAGTTTTAATTATAAGACACATTAAGTCCTAGATTTTGAGACTTAGCTTTGATACCACAATGTAACAACCCCACTAGGTTTTACTAGAATAGAGTAAAAAAACATTTAAAAAAAATTAATTACACATATTCATCTTACAAATCTCACCATGAGTAATATAATTAAGTGATATTTAACTATATACATTATTTTAGTTAACCACAAGGTTTAAAGCTAATCCACTTAGTTAATGATCACCCTAAAAAGATATAACAAATCATTCACAATGATGAAATAATAATAAATACTACATATAATTTATTAAATTAATAATATAATTTCATCCATGACTAATACAACATTACAACCACTCTTGTAGAAGTATAATGAATAAATATTATAGTTTTAGCAATAAATAATGTCTCAAATGATAATAATACAATTATACAAAGCTCCATAGAGCATGAGTCTCCATGATTCAATAATCTCCAAGACTCATCTATAATCTCAAGTGTAGTACTTCTACAAGCAAGGAGAGCATCATCCAAATGCTTTTCCACACCAAACATGGACCATATCTCCCCCACACTATCTCTCAACAAGGAAATAGCCCTTCTTTCATGAATGGAAAGATAATGATAGTGTGGTTATCTAGAGTGACAAACTAGAATCCGTGTGTTGAAGATATATAATACATAATGTGTACCATAAATAAATCCATTCTAACATGATATCACACAAACATGAAAACTATATCAACATATGAAATGACAAATTTTAACTATAAACATTACTTTGGTCAAAATTTACAAATAATTATGATCATTAGGATCACTCATTTCATACACACCACTCAATCATATTACACCTCATCTTGTATTGTTGGAGTTAATTAAGCCAGTAGATTCTGATCATTACTTATTTAGTGTCATAAATGTGAGATTTGGTTAAAATATATAATAATATAAAACTAATAGATTTAATTAAAATATTCCTTATTAGTAGATATAAATATGCTAAGTAGATAAATATCCAATATATACATTTAGTCTATCAAATGTAATGGAATGAATCTAACATCATCTAGTTTATTATATAATAATAAATAAAACTATAAATAGTCCTCAATATAAATTTACCTGCTGGATAAGAATTATATCTAGACTATAAGTTACTCAATATCACCAACTGAAAATGTTATTTCATCCATGAAATATTAAAACATAGGCTTATTTTTTGGCTCATATCCACATATATAACATTATCCATTCATAAAATATCTTAATAAGATCTATATTTAAATCCTTAAATACCTTATTTTAATGCTTTATCCAAACATTAAATATATAACAAGGCACCCATTTTACCCTATTATCATAAAAATGTTTACAAGTAAATCATAGTTATGTACATCTATATATATTATGATATAATGGAAATTAACATATCACTATTTGGCTATGTGCAGATACTCTAAGGCATAGACATTGGATGTCTACTTAGAGTATAATGTATACAATATAATATTTGTGATTATATATAGTCAAAAATATGATATTTTATACATTATACTCTAAGTAGACATCCAATGTCTATGCCTTAGAGTATCTCATATACTCTAGTATACATTCAACTACAATAAGATTATCCCAATACTTTAAATATACTAGATAAATCCCAATTTATTTATATGGCTGAAATGCACAAAAGTTATGTGTTTAACAATATGCATACAACTAAACAATGATATGTCAATATCCATTATATCATAATACAAAAGTCACTCAATATTTAATTACTTGCATATACAATGATTAAAGATTATATACATAGTTTACTATATTTAGGCATTGAGAATTTGTATGTTTAAGACTCAGTCCTTGACCACCTATAAATGCCTTAAACATAATTTTTTTAAATAATCAAACCTATTATGATCCACATGAGGGTTTCACTCACATATTAAAAACCAACTATATGTATATACTTCACAGACATATTCAAGTAACTTCAACCTTAATTTTTACATATTCCATATACATAAGTTCAATAATAATCACATAACTCAACCTTAATCATTTACATAGTCCATACATAATAGGTTCCAAATGATAAACATTTAACTTAGATAATTTATTTACAAATTCTATTCACAATAAATTCAAAAGATAAACTTTTAACTTAGCTAAACTATGATATGCTACATGTTTAAAACTTAGACATTAAATCCAAAAACCAATACACACATATCCATTCAAAAGTCCCAATTATTATATAAAATCCAAACACACATATTCCATGTGAAAACCACTACCTTTGAGTTTATTTACACATATACTAGAAGTTAGATTAAATGAATACATTCATATTCCATTCAAACAATATTTAATTGACATATATAAATACACACACACACACACACACACACACACACACACACACACACACACACACACACACACACACACACACACATGCAAGCACGCACGCGCGCGTGCATGTGTGTGTGTGTGTAAATAATCATACATAAATATGAGTTTATATATATATATATATATATATATATATATATATATATATATATATATATATATCATCCTCATAGTCAAATTTTATTATAAATGAACCCATTATGTTTCCACTCAAAATTACAAGTTAAATACATACATAGTTAAAACCCCATATACACACACAGAATTTATCTACATTTCAGCCATAGTGTATATATGCCTTAACTGGTTTCATATTAAATTAGAGTCCAAGACCCTACCCAAAATACCCATGCTATATATACATAGGATTTACAAAATGAAGGGATTTAAATAGAAAGTTTAATTAATCTATTAATCATGGGTAAAACCTATATCCCTAACCATTCCATCAGGGTTATTTGGGTTGGATATACAATTTTGTGGATGCCTAAGCCATCCACAGGGCCCTATATTCAACCCCTTTTAAATTAATTTCAAACCAATTGAAAACCCATAAAAAACCTTTTGCGTTATTTTTCAAAAATCCTTCAAACTACATCAAACAATAATTTCAAATGCAATACCAACCTATTAAGATGACCATAATGCCAAGGAAGCCAAATTTATATGTACTCCTTAGCTCAAATACCCATAATTATTCTATTACCTACTACATTCATGTAATTCCTACCCTCACAAGCCTCCTTCCCCTCTACATTCTTCTTCTCCATGCCTTACCACCAAATTCTCCTCTTTACTTTGTAGACAAAAATAACTAAAATAATGCATGGTAGAAATAACTTGATAGAAATTCCACTAAGCTACAGTCTTCCACCATTCTAGTGTAGCCAATCTTCCAAATTCATATCATAGGTAGATAAAAATGATTGTTAAATAGAGTCAACAAGAGATTAGAAATCCTAATCATATCGAATCTTCCCAATAACCAATTAAATAATAATTAGATAATCCTTCTAAATATGCATGCCTTTTGACTTTATCAAAAACATACATCAACTTCCCATAACCCATGCAAATTTACTAAATGACAAGTCCATAATCAATATTATTCCATGTAATATTGACAACTAAAAAGTCTTGATAGCATAATGACCACATGATAAGTTATTATATATACATATATAACTTTTAAAAGACCATTGTCAAAGTTACCAAGTCATCCAAAATCAAATACTATACATTAAACCTCTAACTATAAGTTAACTCTCTACGTTAAACAACCATAGGCTTTAGAAAATACTTTTTCAAACACAATGATGTTTATGTAATTATTAAATAATACTATTATCTAAAGCACTTTGAAAAACATTATGTTTATTTCCTAAGCACTATACTTGTGTCAAAACATAAATCTCATTTTATCATGCCAAATCATTCATTAATACCTAATAAAGAACTTATAACTCATTAATGTCTTTTATAGGTTTATATAACTATTAAAATCTATAATAGTAATCTTATAAACATAAAGAGTCACTTAAAAAATGACTAAGCTAAGTAATTGAATATGTCTATTACTATAACAAGAAATCAAAATAAGCACTATTAAAACAAAAATTTATCCATGTACAATACAATGGTAAATCACGTTAAACATGATAGGTATAGATTTATCCAATCAACTAATCAATAACATCAACAACACCTAGATTAGTGAAATTACATGATCACATAAAGTGATCATAGAACGCAAAATATCATAGAAAACATTCATCTTAGAAAACAAAGAAAGCCACAACAATCCAACTCAAATAATTTATCATAAAGCATGATATTCTATTGTGGTGTATTCATGGATTTCTAGTTTTTCTCTTTGTTGTCCCTCAACACCTCCATCTACACCATCCTTTCTGATGATTCTCTCCCTTTGTCATACTCTGAGGGATGGATCTATCCTACATTCACCTCACAATAATGAAGGTAGTTAGCCCAAAACATAATTATATCCATAAAACTACAGAACATGATCATAAAGAACATAATATAAAAATACAACTATCTCATATTAAATCAATCATGTAAACTAAGAAACATATAACTATCTCATAATTAGCATATTCCATAAAGCTTAATCAAATAGTAGTTAATAAACTAAAAACCATAATAACCCTTGGATCAAATAGGTTATTTAGCTTAGAGAGAAGTTGAGATGTGATATCCTTCTCCCCAAATTTATTCATCATCCCACTAACATTTATTCAAACATAAGTAATGAATTTAAAATATGATTTAGTAGAAAATAATAAAATATGCAGAAGTAAATCTATCGAATAAATGTGATAATAACCTGTAAAACTCATCATAGTCCTTGTAAATGGTACTATATTAAAAATATTGGTACCATTGGACCTTTTACTAAGGAATTTATCTATTACACAAACTAAGTTTGTGAGTGTCAATTATTATGATTGGTTATACCATAATCATCCCAGGATCCAGAATATACAAATCATTCTAATCGAACACATGTGAAGGATCAACAACATACTTTTTAAGATAAGACACATGGAATACATTATATAAAAGAGATAGATATGATTTAAATAAATCTTCTAAGATATAGGATTAACCACTTCCAAAACCTCAAAGGGTCCCACATATCTCAGTGAAAGTTTTGCTAACTTCTTGAATTTAATCAAGATTTTTTGAGGCTTAACTCATAGAAACATTTATCACCAATATATTACTTCTTTGTTATTATTTTTAGATCAACATAACTTTTCTATCTATCATTTGCCTCAACCAAGCTCTTCCTAATTGTCCTAACTTGATTTTACATTTTTGAAAGCATCTCAAGTCCAAAGACTACCTTGTCTTCTAACCTATTCCAACTGATTAGTGTTCTACACCTCCTTCTATATAATGCCTCAAATGGATTCATATTTAATTTTGATTGGTATGAGATATTCTAGGAAAAATAAACTAATGAAAGGTACTCCTCACACTTGTATTGATGATTTATGCAATACATATAAAGGAGATCTTCTAAAATTTGATTAATTAACTCTATCTATCCATCAATTTCTAGGTGATAAGTAGTAATACAATTTAATTTCATACCCAGTGATGAATCCAAAGTCAACTACAATATATAAGTCATCTTTAGATCTTGATCTAAAATGATCTTATCTAGAAAACCATGAAATCAATACACCTCATTCATGAATCTCTTCACAACCACAAGTGCATCATCCACCAATTTTCCTGGTATGAATCCTTTATACCACCACTCTCTAACTTTTATCCTTTATACCAAGGATTTTGAGCATTCACATCCAATGCTTTCTTGACTTTATCACATAATTCATCTCCTAGTGATAATTTGATAACCTAATCATGGAAATTACTCATAATAATAGTCATGTCTGCTATATACCTATTATCACCAAATATTGAACCCTAGAGGATCTTTTTCAAGCCTCCTCTATATTTGGAAAACATGGGAATACTTCTAGGTATGTGGGTTTTTACCTATAGTAGAAGTAAACCTCTACATTTAAGGACTAACTCCTTAAATTTACCTGGAAATACTTATCACCTACTTAACTAATCACTTATGGGAAAAGAGATAGAAGTTTGAATGAAATTAAACTAATCTAAGGGTTTGATACACCAAAAGGATTTCCACATGACCATCATGCATCTTTCACTAAGAAACAAGACCTATAAACCATCTTTCAAGTCTTAATAGGTTCTAACATAAGTGTTTCAACATAGAGGTGATATGCATGAGACAACATATGGTAAGTGAACCAAAGAGTAGATTGCATACTATAAGAAATTTTTTAAAATTTAAAAGATCCTAATACATTGGCTACACTCTATATGACCTATTAAAATAAGAACTCTTGCATAAACATAAGAGGATAAAGAGAAGAAAGGATAGAATATTATTACTTAACATAACTATTCATCACTTTGCACACTTAGAAAAATGTTCAAGAACTCAAAAATAGACTTGAATTTATTGTTTAAAGGCAAATTAAAATGTCAAAACTAGTAGGGATTCACCATACATATTGTGGTATTAGTTTACAAGAACTAAAATGGCTAATACTTATTGAATTTGAGAGGTGAGATAGGAAAATGAAGTCTAAAAGTCACTAGAACATGTGTCAAGATGAGAGGAGTTAAATTTACATGATAAGTTAATATGGAAGAGACCATGCAAGGTATCATAGGATAAATTTCCCTCAATGACATAAAACTCTAGAAATGTGGTGTAGGACTTTTCATGTGCATGCCTAAAACCTTTCTTCATCATTTGGCCTTCCTTAAATATCCCACATTAGACTATGGTTAGATATAATTATTAAAATAAGATGGAGGGCTTATAAAAAATCCCTAACATGCATTGGTTACATCACTAATGACCAATATTCTTTTGAACATGAGTTATCACTACCTGTAGTCATAATAACTCCTCTTTCACTCACCCTTCACACTTGGCATTGAGGTTGTTTTAAATTATTTGATATAATCCATACATAGGAGTGTATGACACTTTTTAATATCCCACATTCCCTTATATCCATCAAGTAGACCTTAAAAGGCCTCCCACTAAGATTTTTCATCTTCTCACTTGCTTGTTCACTATATCAATTTAGACTGGCTAAGATGAAGGTACTTGTAGAGATAGTTGTGAGATTTTTTGAAGTAAAAAATGAGTATTATAGGTTATCTTAAGTCCCAACCTATCTCCAAAAGTGAGTTTCATCTATTATAACCCTTCCACACCTTCAAAATACACAAAATTGTTAAAAAAGACATTTTCCACCTTGTCTATACAAGTAGGGTGAACTCCAAATGGACAATAATGAGACCTAAGGAGTCCTATACAAGATCCAATAACTTTAATAGTCATTATATCCCTCTTGGATGCCTTTCTTACTTCATCTTCCCAATCAGGTCACTAACAAGGGTTTTAGAGGGTTTAGAGTGATTTTTCCCTGTAAGGATTGTTCATACAAGTCTGATGTTATAATCCTAAACAAATCCCATAAAATTAAATTTTGGGATATCCTTCAATATCACACAACTCCTCAGACTCTCATCCTAGGCATCCATGTTGTGAGCTTTCAAACATTCCTTCTCGAGCTTCCCTCTCTATTCTACATACCTTATGGTGGTCTTAAGATAAGAAATGGATTACCTATGGTCTCCTTTACATTCCAAAAATTCAAGCACTCTTTATGACTTCCCATGTAGGTATTCTAATGCTTCATAATGTCTATCTAGTGCTATAAATTAAATTGACCCCCTTTTGGAATTTAGACCTAGTTGAGACCTAATAGGTATGTCTGATTCCATGTGGGTTTGGTCCACCTTATTGTGTTTAAACCATACATGAATATTTTTTTATGTTCATTTATTCCTATCACAACTAATTACACCCTCATATAAGGTCTCATCAACATCTATCTCACCTTGTCATCTTGTTTTCTCAAAACCTGCAGATTTGCACCCTTGGGGAGTGCCCTCTATTTAAGACAAAATAGATGGAACTTCCCATATTGCCTCAGACCAAATGATGGTATGAGGGGATTAAATAGGTCCTTGTTACCTTTTTTTAATATTTTAGGGTTTGGTGATATCCTTAGACATTCTAAATGTATCAAAACCTAATATAGATTGTATGAAAACTCACTATGTGTAGGGTTCTAAATATGGAATGTATATTGCCCTTGAAATCCTATCCATGTTCTATTTTACACTAAATGAGAGTCTATTGAGATAGGTAATATCATTTTATAGGTGTTCTCATTCATAACACACTTCACCACTCTATTAAAAACTCCATTGTATATCCTCTCTTGACTGATCTAATTGATAGTCAATTATGACCATACTTTCTTACTTAAAAAGTGACAATTATAGGTATATAATTGCATTATTATACCTTTAATACAAAGATTAAATACCTTATTAGAGTCCCAAAGGTCATATTCTAACTCATTTTGACCTATATTCATCTTTTTTAGGCTAGGCCATCATCTAAACACCATGTTCTAGTTCATTTTATACTATAATCAACTATAGTTGACCTTGTTAAGGCAAAAAGGGTCTTGTAGGTGAATTACCAATCTTGGAAACATATGGTAAGCCTCATATGATACATTTAAGGTCCTTGAGCCAACTTTAATTAGCCAATGCTCATGTCTATAGGTATAATATCCAAGGTTTAACTTATGGTACTGTAGGTACCTATAGTCAAGTTGTAGGTAGTCTCCTTAAGAGTAATGGTGACCTATAGGTGGTGGTCAAGACCAAGACATTGTATTCCATCTCATTTTTATGTTCTCTAAAACACTAGTACCTTACTTAACTTCATAGGGTCACCTATCATGCATATATACTCCTGCTAGGTCACCTTGGATCATGAGGTCATATGAGATCCAACATGCTATAGAAAACACTGAATGTCTACAGTGAACAAATGCCAAGAATGGAGGCCCCTAACATCATGTTCCTCTAGTCACACATCCATTATATTTTTAAAGGTTATACCCCTAGGATAGGGATATAAGATAGGATGCATTTGTATTAATCTATACTTGTGTCATATCTTCATTTGGTGACACCAAAAGTGGTTAGGGCTCTATTTTGGTGATTTTAAGGAATTTATCCCTAAACTTAGTTCTTCAACTTAAACATGGTTTCTTGAGCCCACCTACTCTTTAATTACCTTCAACATGATTTTCATGGTCTTTTATAACATCAAAAACTTCATGAAGGCTTAAAAACATGTTAAACTCCACCATATAACACCTTTAAATCTTTGTGGGGGGCCACCTATAGGTGGACATCTTAGTTTACAGGCAATGACTATGAATATGGGTAGTGTGTATATGGTATGACTTCATAACTATTTTTATACTCCCTCAAAGTGTTAAAATGAAATTTTACAACATTTAAAGGCTTGAAACAAGTTTCAATACCCCATTTCAATGTGATATTCTCCTAAGGGCACATGTAGGTGCACACTAATGGTGTATGACTTTGTATATATTTTACATTAATTGTCCAATTCCCTCTTGTGTCATTTGAGAGTTTAGCTTTATTTTTCACATCATTTGAGATTTTCTAAGTTATTTAAAATGCTTCATTACACTTCCATGACTATACGTAGAACATAAAATACTTCATCTGACTAACTATGTATGGTAGTCATGTGAGAAGGTCTAACTATGTTGGAGGTTGACTACAACTCCATGAATATATCCACTAAAATTGAACATTTCAAGGAGTGAGATAAAAATCTCATGAAAAACATGAAACACCACATGACACCTTCCTATTAAACTATAATAATAATAATAATAATAATAATAATAACTTCTGTACATGGTGATGTATGCCTACAACTTAGCAATGATGATCTGGCCTTGTAATCTAACCTATTTAGATCATCAATTTATATTCAAAAATGAAACAATATATGGTAAAAATGATAAAATTAAGTCCACATCCTATGAATCAAATTCACTAAATGGATTGTATAGACTAGCTCATACAAAAGCATAACCTGTAGGGTGTGGGAAACAATATGCAAAAATAGACAACCAACTTCTTAAGAATGGTTAATTAATCATAGGAAACCATTCTCTAAAATATTTCCATGAAAATTAAGTATACAAAGTTTAATATCTACCACCAATATAATTTGACCTGGAAGTCTTCTTATTGGTTGTACCATCAAAACACATGTTGACCAATTTTATTTGCTTAGTAGAGTGATAGAGAATATAAATGGTTTTCACTAATTTTTGGCACTTCCAAAGTATATCAAGTGTGTAAGTTTAGTTAAGGTATATTAAGGGTCACTAAATAAGCTTCTCCCATGTGCTACTCGCCTCCATAGGCCATACAACTACCAAAACTCCTTTTTTACTTATTTTCTTGGTTATTAGTTATGAACCTACATGTTTCAATTAGTCCTAACATTAATAACAAGTAATATGACATATTGGACATTTTAAGAGAGTTTATAACACTTGGACACCTTGGAAAACCATACCACCTTCATTTATGACCCCTAAGTGACATAAAATGACATAAAAACTGAATTAGACTATGACTTAGGATAGAAACATATTAAATTACATCAAATAAACCATGAAACACCCTATAACATTATAATATATCCATATATTATGTTTTATACTATAGGGGGTTAACTTATTTTGACCTATGGTCAAAATATTCAACATTATTGGTAATGTTTCAAGAGTGGTATGCTTTCTATGCCAAGACCAATAGCCTAATCCTATCCATTGGGCCATGAAATCACATATACACTAGTTTGAAACACAATTTATCTTTTAAATGACACCAAATACATAGGAAAGACACACAAAAAAGACACACCAAAGGAAACACACATGTGTATAACTAGAACACTTATGAAACATAACACAACTAAAAGAAAGATACACATACCTAATTTACTATTTACAAGACCTCACTCTTGAGGTGAAACATCTTACCATACTTCAACTAGGGTCAAATACAGTTCTTCTTGCATCTTTTGCACTCCATGAAGGCAATATAGCATGAGAAGCATGCATATCATCAACAACTTGCATAAGTATATGATCAAGAAGCCTACCACCTTTAGATTTTCTTAGGCATACAAGTGGACTATTTATAACCTTCATGAGTTTTATTTTCTACTATTTAAAGACTTTTATTGGGACTACAAGCTGATTGATCTATGGCATCTTTGCTCTACACTCCTCAAACTATAGAATATGAGTGATGACAACTGTCTCATCTTTGTGCTCTTCTAGTTTAGCATGTGCTTGATACATGGAGTAATCAAGATCTTTTTCTTTATGTTACAATACCTTTGAATGTTGTTCATTATCAGATGGAGCTATTGATTTTACCTGAAGCACCATAAAATCTGATTTGACCTCACTAGGTTTCTCTATAATTATAGACTCTTGGACAAAAAATTGATGTTCATCTTTCTTCACAACATTGCTCTTATTTTCATGTTTGATAGAACACTCAAGATCCTACTCACTAGTCTCATTAAAAAACACATCAAATATATATTTTTTAGGAGGGGAAATAACATTACTTAGTTGATCAAACTCTTGGCATATGGCATTGAACTTTTGTTATAAGTCATCTTCCTCTTCCTCATGAGTGTCATCATCAAGGGTAACATCATCAATAGTAGGTATAAAGACATCATTCTTCCCACCATGGTGATCAATCATATTCTTCAATCCATCATCATCATATACATGAATCAAATAGTTACTCTTAATAGATTGTGAGAAAGGATGCTCAATGTATGCAATTAGAAGTGTATCATGTCTATAAATCAATCTTGGCTTAGAGAAGATAGAGCATACCTACACTTCTGATTGGGGACACATTTGTTAAGTAAGAGCATAACCCAATATGGGCATCCACTAAACCCAATTAAGGGACTAATTATCACAATACACCATGTGAGGTAGGGTTTTGAAGCCTACAGTCTAACACAATCATGAAACAACCATAAAAGAGTCCTAAGGTTTAATATTCACTCTATTCTAATAACAAGAAAGTAAATATAATATAGTGCACACCAAATATTGTGGCACAAAGTGGGGCATAGAAATAAAATAAATAACTAAAAATGCATAAAATACATATACTCACATCAATGCATATGAAATCTTAATTCATGGGAATAGAAGCACAACTATATTATCCATCTACTCTTACAAAATAGAAATATAGTTAAGAATGCTTACCTTGAAGATGAACCCACCGAGCCTCAATCTCTCCCTTGGCCAAGTTACTTTGTACAAGATTTTTTTGGTATGTAAGGATAACAAGAATAAATTAGCTCTAGTCTACATAATATATCCATGCATCCAAAAGACTTCTCCATAAGACAAGATCCATATCTATAAATAAAGTATGGAACCCTAATATTTATTCAAGTAGAATGGTAAATAAGGAGATGCTAATTTGCACTTATTCTTATTTTATTCTATTATTACAAATGGTTAGAAATAAATCTATATATATAGGTGGATCTTGCCCAAAATCCTCCTTAAAACATTAGCTATACAGGGTCAACCTAGTTGACCCTATATGTTTTTGGAGACAATTCACTAAGTTTGAGTTGGGTCAGCAAAAAGGATAATAAACCCAAAAGGTGAAAAATACCCCTAATCTATATATTGTCAACCCAATCAACCTAGTACAACTGACTATTTAAAAGGGTGTTAAGGCAAGAAAAAGAGGATGGAAAGAGGAAAATGATCATAATATGTAAGGCTGAGAAGAATAAGCTTAAGGTTAATGTTTTTAGAAGATGAATGTGTAGATGGCAAGTGGATAAAGGGACAATAATCTTATGAAGAACCAATGGTCTACCCACCCCTTTCCCAGTTCACCCCTTAAGGCATGTACTTAGAAAGATTGAAACTTGATAGGTTCCTACAAGATAAAAAGTTTCAGTAAACAATAAAAGTTTAAAAATATTATGTTTATACATATGTCCCACTCAAAGCTCATCATGTGTCACATAAGTGTAACATGGTATGGTGCTTTGGGATAGAACACAATAACACACAACATTGATGCTAAGTAAAGGGTAATAAGTAGAAATTAAGATAAATGAAAGGATATAATTGAAAAACATATACCTTTACTTACCTTAACACTTTAGATAATACTACAAGAGAAAGTGAAGGCATCCAATGTGAAGAACACTAGGCAAACCTATAGAAGTTAGTGCAAAAAATAGCCAAAAATAAAAAAATTGGGAAGATATGCATATAGTAGTGGAAAATAATCTCTACATCATCATTAATCCAATGCATTTTACAATTTTAAAAATGAATGAGTAAAAACAAATATATAGACAAAACATGGAATCTACCTAAAAATAATTGAAAATTTTGAATTGCTAAAAAGTGTTTTTAAATAGGAGAAAAGACAAGACATTTGTTATTTTAACTTATGAAGGAGAGAAAAAAAGAGCTCTAGAGATCAAAATGAGCTAGAATGGCTAGGAGATGACAAGATAGACAAGAGGGATGCCCAGAGGCAAGAATGGGTGCACTATAGGTATGCAATCATGAATCTCAAACTAGTTTTTGAAATTTTTAGTGAATTAAGTGTATTTTTAGAAATTTTAAATTTTAAGCATTTGTAGATGTTATAATGATACAAAATTAGATTCTAAGGGTATAAAATATCAAGATGGTAAATAGGTTTAAATGAATCAAGAATAAAGTGGGAAAATACACTTTTTTAGGAAAATGTAGGGGATCGATAAGCAAAATGAATTGGGTTGACCCAGTTAGCCCAATTGGCTGAAACTAGGTAGAATCCATAGTGCTGACGTAGGTATGGGTCAGCCCTGCATATTCTATAGGCTACCAACCTAATGTAGTTTTTGGATTGATTTGAAAGGTACAAAATGAGAACACAACACTAGGAAGGGGAAAATAAGAGGTTTGAACAAGATTTTGGAGTTAACCAAGGCAAAAATAAGGAAATTTTGGTAAAACTAGTTTGACCAAAGAACCAAAATAAGTACAAAAAATCATAAAAAAGGCTAAAAAAGGGATAGAATGGCCCAAAATGACCAAAATAAGGCAAGAAGAATGTATTAGGATATAAAATATGGTAAAATGATTAAAAATGAATAAATTTAAAAGCAATTAGGCTTATTTTTTATTTAAAACTATAAAAAGAATGTAGTTTGAATATACATGACATGAAGGAATTGATACATCCTTTATTGTTTCTTGGTTGTTGAGATGATAGAGGTTCTATATATTGGTGGATGTGTCCTAGTTACTAGCATTATTAGATTGATTGTTAGATGGAGATAGGGTTATACTAGTATCCATAGGTCTAGGAAGCATAGCTAATATGTGCAAAATCCCCATGATTGTTGATCTATTAGTCATATTCCTTAATTATTGGGAAAATTTGAGTAATACATTTAGATGAGAAGTGGATGGGGATGTGATAGAGGTGTCCATCATACTAGAGGATTCCCATGCCCTTCTGAGGCTACCCATAGCAAGAGCATTGGTGACCATAGGGGGACTAGACAACATAGAGGAGAGGAAAACCTTTGTCATGTGAGATATAGTTTAAAGATACTTTTGGGAGGATGGAGAGTCAATATGGATGATGTATATACATCATAGATTTTGGATATCTAAAAATCTATGATAGTTCTTATGACATAACAAGTGTTATGTCACAAGTCAGATGGCAAGGTACCACTGTTTGTGGTAGCCTTGAGTAGGATGATGCTAGAGGAGTGGTTTATATATGATCTAGGACATGTCATCTAGTTCTAGCTCATACATGATCTATATGAGATGTTGTTCAAAGGGAAGAAGATTATGGGACCAATCATATTATTGATAGCTTGGATATATGAAAGGTTTCCTATTTATTGATCAATTGGGTTACCCCATGAGATTGATGATAGGTCTCATTGAGTATAGAGATGGAGAGAGGACCAAGTAGCATAGGTTTAGCCCCACATGCTAGTGTTGTAGTTAGTGAGATGCACAAACATAATTTGGTAGACATATGAGCACATTGAGACTACATGGGTGAGATGGAACATAGTTACACTAGCAACAACAAGGATAGAGGTGGTTAGACACTAAATGTGGTGGAGAGAGCCATATTTGATGGCATGGGTGTTATCATAGATAGGCTTGTCTCATCTAGAAACATTGATACTAATGCTTGAGTAGTGGGCTTAACATGTGAGGGATCCACAAGGGAGGAGAAGACTAAGAACACTAATAGTGAGACTGACACTCAAACCACATTATGAGTGACCATGGACTAGTTGAACATGACAAGGATTAGAGTATAAGGATAGGAAGGTAGAGGTAGATATACCAGATGTACCACTACTAGTTCCATATTAGGAGCTAAAACCATTGAGGAAATGATGGTGATGGAGGTATCAAGAGATATCAAATATCGATGTCATCCCTATAGATCTAGAAAAGAAGCTAAAGGAGGGATGGATGATAGACAAACTACTCAAGTGTAGGCCAAGGTGGATGCAAGCCATGATAAAGGGATTTGAGCTAAGGAGGTGACCTACCAAGGAGGTATTAGGAGGTTGTGTATATGGGGAGAATATGTTAGGTGGTCATACATATGGTGAGACCATAGTAATTGAGACACAAATAGTTAAGAAAAGATGGTTAAATTATTACTTTAAGTTTCTATTTGAAAGTAGAGATAGATAGATATTTTGAGATATAAAAATGATATAATATCCATTTGGTGTGATTTTTTATGTGTAGCTAATGATGTAAAGGAGAGATGGGGGGTCCCTAGTGAGGGGATCACTCTAAGACATCCTATATAAGACCCTATAACCTTATGACCCTACTATATTAGAGGACCCCAATGTATTATCTACCTTAGCTCAAGCAAGCTAGTTTAGACTAGCTGGGGAGGTAATGAGATAGATATGATCATAGAGAGAGATGATGCAACCACTAGCAAAAATGGGTTTAGGTGAGATGTGGGCATGATAGGCCCTGGTTGAGGAGATAACTATATATTCATCCATAGTGATGCAGATGATAGATATCCAATCCTAGCTACTGCAATCATAGGTTTAGGTAGTGCACCTATAGGGATAGGTAGAAGGGCTAAGGTCTTGGATGACCTCTTTAAAACATACTATTTGGAAGAGTCAGACTGAGGCCTCATCAGGTAGCATGGCTAAGCCATGAGATAGATAGGATGGAGCCCAACCATAGAGTTGGAACATTGTATATGGTTGTATTAAATTCATAAGATACACACACACACACACACACACACACACACACACACACACACACACACACACACACACACACACACACACACACACACACACACACACACACACACACACACACACACACACACACACACGTGTGTGTGTGTGTGTGTGTGTGTGTGTGTGTGTGTGTGTGTGTGTGTGTACATATGTATATATATATATATATATATATATATATATATATATATATGTAGATATATATATATATACATATATATATATATACATACATATATATATATATATATATATACACACATATGTATACACACACACACACACACACACACACACACACACACACACACACACACACACACACACACACACACACACATACATATACATGTATATGTGTATATATATGTATGTATGTATGTATATATTTGATGTATCATTTTTACATATTGATGTTGATTGTGTATATTTTCATTATGGTTGTTTATTATGGTTGTGATTGTGAATGCTTTGGATATATTTTTTTCTAGCACATGTATTTTAGCTTTGTTATATATGCTATATTAAATATATGAGATGTGGTTTATTTTCTAGAATTATGTAGGACACATGCATGTTTAAAAATAAATAGGTAAAAAGGACTTGGAAAAATATAATTAATCAAGAAAATGTACCACACACTATTTCAATATGGGAAATTTTTAATAACAAGAAATGACTAAGTATAAAGAAATAAGAGATGGTAAAACAAGATGTAAAAAAGGGATTTGTTTTTAAACCAAAGTGAAATATTTTTTCACCAAATTAAAACAAGTAAAATCATACTAATTCATGTTGGGAAGTATGACAACAATGTAATAAAATGGAAGGTATGTAAAAGGGCACAAATGGGATGAAAAAAAATGGAATTAATTCAATCAATTATACTAAATCATGTTGGGAAGTATAAAATAAAAATAAAATTGGAAAAATATTGGTCTTAAATTGATCACACTAATTCAAGCTAGGAAGTATGAAAAATTCAAGAAATGGTTGTATTCTTATATGCACTCAGAAAATGAGAAGATAAAAAGGTGAAAGATAAGATTTGATTATTTAGAAGGAATAAATAGGAAAAATTAGGTAATCAAGGATGTGGGTAATATGAAGGAAAAGATGGTAATTTGTGAGGGATATTGGGTCCTATTTTAATTGAAGAAGGATATGTGCTTTAAATCATGTCTTTTAGTGTGATTTGACTTTTAAGAATAATTTTTCATTTTGTATCATTGCCTTTTGTTTAAATGATTTGGATTTTATTTTTTTATGGATTTATAAGATTCCTCCTCCATATGGACTTGGAATGACCAATGATGAGATATGTATGATATAGATGAATGAGTTGTATGCTAAGACTAAAGGAAGCTAATTAACTCAAGACAAAGACTAACTAGGATATTTAGGCTCGACAATGAACTAGCATGTGATCTCAATTATCAACCATGTATATGATTAGTTTTTAAAAAATGAAAAAAGGGAAAAAGGAGATCTAAAAAGTGGACTAGGGTAAGGAGATATTAATTAGTAGGATTTTTTGCTAACTGATCACATGGTAAAAGGGAGACAATAACCAAAGGGAATAGGGTTTGTATAACCAAGTCACAATGATAATTAACTATGAAAAATGGAGATAAGAAAGAAAACAATCATAAGGAGGAAAGAAAAGAGTTTTGAGAAAAACTCAAGAAAAAGAGAGAAAGCAATGATAGAGAAAGATAATCATATGCAAAATGTAAATGATAATATAAGAAAGATATAATATAATAAGTAAGATCACCATATATGATAAGAAAAAATTTGACATAGTGTCAACTGATATAATAGATATATAAATATAATATTGGAGCACACATCCAACCCAAATAAAAATGTGAAAGCACCATCCATGTACTCATAAATACTGATAAATCTATCCACACACATTATCCAAGACATCAAATATAGCTCTATTAAGATGGAGACAAACTAATGATAATATCTCGTCAATCTTTAATGAATACTAGGCAAATACTTCTCTTCTATTCTCCTCCACAAAAAAAGTAGGAATTCTCGATGGATCATGCTAAGGAGGGAAATTAGGCAAGGGATAGTTAGGATTTTTCATGGGAGTAAGCTCTATGGGAGATACAAGAATCACTGATGGAGAAGGATCCACAGGTGAGGAACTCATGGGTAGAGAAGGTCCATGGGTGAGGGAAGGTCCATGAGTGAAGGAATCATGAGTGGTGGCATAGATTATGGTGAAGGGACTATAGGATTTAATGGAATCATAGGAGGTGGAGCTATGGGAGAATAAGGAAGAGCCTTCTTTTCGATAGGGATGACCTAAGGGAGGAGTGGTATAAGGTTCAAAAATGGCTATGAGGTGATCCTTAAGATGTTAAAGGATGTGGTAATGATCAGTATGATGGGTTACACATAGATGCCATAGATAATATACCTCACCATATTTGGGTAGATATTTAGAAAGTACCTTCAGGGGAGGTTTGGCTTTATCTAATGACTGAGAAGAAAGATGCATGGTATCAATATATTATTGAAACTTATGTAATGAGTATAAGAATGGTTATTTATTGCATGGAAGTAACAAATATGCTTATGAGTGGTTTTAGTATAATAACTCATGGAAGGAGGTATAATAGGAGTAGAATAATTTAGAGAAAACTCATTGTCCTATTTAGTGGGAAGAGGAGCCATCTTAGGAAAAGGAATCAAACCATCACCAAGGGAAGGTGGTGATGAAGAAGGAATGAAACCAGGCTAAATGAAAGTAACAATAGAATTAGAAAGAGGGGTAAGCTTAGAAAAAATAGGAACGAAAATAGGATCAATTATAGTAGGAGTGGGAAGAATCTCAACTATAATGGGCTATATTGAGGGAGGAATGGGATCTACATAAGGTTTAAGGAGAGTTTCACTAACCTTAGGGATAAACCAACTATGAGGGTCAAGGTACTTAATAAAATGATAAGGCTCAGTCATATCATGATCTATAAGCATTATCTTATGTGGATCCTCAAAAAATGGAGGTGTCATTACCATCTCTACCCTACAATAAAATGAAAAAATACAAAAATCAAGAGCTATAAATGAATGAAGATGATAAGATGCATGAAAAGACCAAATAAATAAGAAAGATAATGGATAATCATGGCATCATGAGATTGTACAAGACCACATAACAACAGATCATCTAAAGAATAGCCATCATCATAAACCAAGGTGTGAAGATCAATGATGCAAGTAGGGATGACCTTCTCATTTGATAAATTATGGTGAATATAATGTTGTCTTAGTCAAGACTATGGGAATGTCATTGCAAGGAGGCTTGTGACAGCTAAGTTGTAAAGAAGTAAGAGATATGAAATGAGATGATGTGATAGATTAGAAGATTTTATCTTTAAGTTAATCTCATTGGGATCATCATCATTGTAATATAAGAAGTTAGGAGGAATTTTCCCAATGAGTTCAGGATCCCATTGTAACCTTAGGTTGAATTAATGGGAAAGTTGAGATGTTGAGACTCACAGAATGGAACTCTTAGCAAAGGCTCAAGAGTAAGAATATTGAAGACACCATGATCTTGGAATTGTTCAAAATTCCAAGGGTTAGTGTCATTTTGAATCTTGTAAATGGCTCTATTATGAGGGAATTTAATGCATTGGTAGGCAAAAGAAGTAATATCTCTCATACAGTGAGTCCATGGCCTACCAAGCAAGATGTTATAAGAAAAGGGGAAGTTAAATATCATTACTTTCACATAGATGGTGATAGGTGGGATGGTAATGGGAAGCCACACACAACCTAGAAGAGGAATTTTCCTTCTATCATATCCTTAGAAGGTGTTATGTGTAGATTTGAGATTGCATTCTAAATACCCAAGAGTCTTAATGAAATCAAGAGAAGTAACACATATGCCATAACCCTCATCAATAAATACATGCTTAACTTGGATATCACCTATTTAGATGATAATAAATAAGGGAGGATCATCCATGTGAAGCAAAATATCATTAGGAATATTAGAAGATATGGGAAATTTTAAATAAATAGAAGTGTCTAAGGTTTCATCGACATTGATAGACATCTCTTCACATTGTTTTAATATAATATCCTCATATCTAGATAAATTTGCCTCCCATCCTGCTAAGAGAGGATGAGGGACATTCATCTCTACTAATAGTTTCATAATATAGTTTTTATGATGGGGAAAAGTCCTCATAATCTCAATGAATAGAATTTGGGATGAGAGATTAGTGAGTTATGCAAGAGGATCCCACTCATCATAACCCATTAGAATGTTGTTAGACATAGATGCATAATGGTTAAGGAAGTCCTCAGAAAGAGGAGCCAAAGTAAATTGGAATTTTTGTTGCTAAGAAGAAGAAGAAGGTTTAGAAAAAGGTTATAAATCATGTTGAGATGATGTATTAGTTGGTTCAAGTTGATTTGGAGAAATGGTAGAGTAATTGTTAGTAGAAACTTGGTTATTTTTGGTATTGGAAGATAATGAAAGAGTGGTAAAAATAGAATGAGAAGTGTTATCCAAGGGAGAATCATAAATCATATCATTAATGATAATAAGGTCATATTGCTTCAAATCATTCAAATGAGTTGGAGAAGAATCCTAGATAACATGATATGTTCTAGATGAAGGATGAGTGTAGATAGGTTGAGAATCGATAAAAGTAACCACCCTTCACATATTAGTCATGCTAACCACATTCTATTTAGAAGTTATAACAACAAGACTTTCAACATTATTCTTGGAAGGGGTGGATTTGTCTCGATTGTCTTGAATAGGTTGGTGATTAGGAAGAGGGTCTTTATAGATAGCTAAATGAGCATTTACTTGATTTAATGCTTGAGTTTTATCATGTCATTTATAGTCCTTAAAAGTAATTTCATAAGCTTGTTGATGCTTTTGAATGATGGAACCATGATCAAATTTAGAACCAAGAAGAACTTACATATCTAAACTATGAATTTTTCTATAGGTCTCATGAAAATGACCTCAACTAACATGAAACCAAAAAAACTTGTTGGGATCATACCAAGATTTCATAGGATGAGTAGGGTTAAAATCTTGTGGAAGAGGCCTAGGTAGATGCTTAAGAAAATTAAATAAGGATAGAGATTTGTGAATATTGATTTTATGTAGTGAAGAGAAATGAGGATTAGTATATTTTTAAGTAGGAGATAGTTATGAAAATTGGTTAGAAACTACAGCTTGAACATTGTGAATGGTATCATAAGAATTTGTAACACCATCATTGGTATATTGTAGTTTTTATTATTTAGTAATAGATGAGTACCCATAGAAGGTTCGGTTGGATTGAATTGATGCATTAGGAAATATTGAAATTTAGCTTTGTCAATAGCCTCCTCCAAGGTACATGGAGAGAGAGTGTAGACTTGATATTGTAATTTAGGAAAGAGGGCATTGGTAAAGATATAGAAAAGATTGTCATCACCCATGTTATGTTCACATTTATTTGACAAAGTATTCCATATTTTAATAAAGGCTTGAGTGGTTTCATTTTAATTTTTTTTTGTAATTTATTAAATGGGCCAAAGTGTTTTTGGGAAGATCACTTGTTTGGAATTATTGCATTAAAGCATTCACTAAATACTCCAAACTAGTAATGAAATGTGATTTAAGTTAATTGTACCAATCCAAAGAATCACCTATGAGGGTTTTGGAAAGGATCTTGGTAGTAACAAAAGTTTTCAATTTGACCCAATCCTTATAAAAATTTCCAAATGTCTTAAGATGAAGGGTAAGATTGGTTGATCCATTATAAGAAATTATAGGTGTTATACATCCAATATCAATGATAGCAATTTCAGTAGTGAGAGGCTCATTTTTTAGATGCTTGATGGTTTTGTTAATTAAAGGAGGTTGAAGAATGATATTGCATTGTTAATCTCAAGGAGGAGGTGGGGGAACATTTTGGTTATGTGTGCCCCAATCCATTGGTTTTGGATGAGATTGAAGGCGGAGAAGGTGGTTTTCCATTCTTATCATTTTATTTGTGTTATGATCTTAAAATTTATTCATTTTATTGAGATTTTGTAATAAAAGTTGATGTGTTTGACTAGCATTAGTATAATAAATAGGGTTGGAATTAGTGTTAGTATTAGTGTATTGAGTACCAATATTGGTGTTGATAGGAGTTTGAGAAGAATTATGAGAGTGTGATGCACTAGTGGAAAAAATTCATTGTGTAGAAAAAGATGGACTAATGAATGGGTGAGATGAATAAGCACTAGAAGCATGGTTACCTTGGGTAGAAATTATATCACTAGTATATGGATTAAGGATAGTGGATCTTAAGATAGGTCCACTAGATGTAGAACCTATCGTGTTATTTGAGATACTAAGCATGGAGGAGGAAGAAGTTAGAGAAGAATAATTCATGGTATGAGAAGGGGTAATAATTGAAGGAAGATGTTGAGAATCAAATAAAATGGTACCCCAAATCCATTTGAGAATGTAGGAGTAGGTGAATGAGGATCTTAAACTTGACCACTAATCATAAGATTGTAAATGGTAGAAAGATTCTTTCCTCGATGTTGAGGAAATTCAAAGATAAAGAAGATAATTTTGGGAGTATACTCTAAATCAAGTTAATTTTCTAATGAGAAAAGAAGATTATGTTTTGAAGAGGTATTATGAGAGGTCCCATAGTTCATTGTGTGAGTGGTAATATGAATGTTACTAACATCCAAGAGAGGAGTTCTACTCTGTCTATAGGAGACCTTATGAGGATTGCTAAAGTTCATCATTTCTACTAATTGAAACTTAGTATTGTCATCAAATAGAAAGTCCATGATGAAGGGAAATAAAGGGAGATGAGAAAGCAAGAAAATAAGGAATGACAAAAATAATATAGGGTCGACTAAGTTGACCTATCATAAAAATAGGGACTACATAGCAATATAGGGTCAACTAGATCAATCCAGTATAATGAATAGGAGATAGAAAAATAGGTAAAAGGGGATGCAGATAATATAGGGTTGATATTTTATAGTGCATAGAGGCTAGAAAAAGGTACAAGGCCAATTAGGTTGACCTACTATAGTAGATAAGAAAGAAAATAAAGTTTGTAACAAGTTGTGAACTGAAACAAGACAATTTTTGTAGCTAATCTAAGAAAGTAAAAACTAAGTGGAAACAAATAGTCAATTGGATCAATGTTGGCCAATCCAATTGAAACACACAATACAAAACCTTGTACTAATGATGGATAATGTAAATTTTTGCACACACAATTGAGCAAAGAGCAAGCAATCAACTTGGAAAGTGAAGAGATAAGTAATTGGTCAACCTAAGAAGTTTATTAGATTATTAAGAATATGATTTTAAATGTGATGGGAATTTGGCTATAAGCAAGGAACTAAATAGTAATCTAGGGATGGTTTCAGGTAGTTTAAGCTGAAAAGGACTATAATGGAAATGATATACACTTGATATTTGGGCCTACCTCCTCACTTCACACACCACAAAAATAAGGGTGTCAGGTTCTTATCTAGAATATACCATTAACCATTATTTATACTTGACCATAGTATCAAGTCAACTTTCCCCTTAGTGATGAAATCCAAGTAGGTTAGCCTTAGGTAGACAAATGTTAAAATGCTTGTTTAGGTTTTGTGATTTGGATGTGTGTATAAAATAGAAATAGTGAAACTAAAAAGTTAATTAAAACCCCCTAAGTAGACTATGTGAACTATTATAAACATGCAAGAAACAAGAAAAAGAAAGGTGTGAACTAATTACTAACATATAGAAATTAATTCTAGCTTGAAACAAGGTATAATGTTTGACATTAAATGCCAAAAATAAAGAATAGGGTTGAACCTATACTATGGAAGTAAGGTCTGAAAATAAATAAGGTCGACAAGGGTCGACCTAGTTATTTAGACAACACACAAAACATAAAGCATGATCGATAAGATTAATCTAGTTGAATATGTAGGGGTAGTCTTAAAGACTACAAAATCTAAAAGGAAAGACAAAAAAGAAAGAGATAAAGATAGAATGGAACCTTGGTGGATTAGAGATGCTGAGAATGAAGATTGATAGTCAATAACCTTAGAATATGCTTCAAAACTCTGCTAACTAGGTCAACCAAGTCGATCAAGATTTACAAAATCTTGTTGTTGAGTACATGGAATATTAGGGTCATCTAGGTTGACCTAGTAGCTATATCTAGATGCCTTAAAGTGTACATGGTCGATTGGGTCAACCTAGTATTTTGAACTAGAAGTCTAAAAGTCTAAAAACCTATACTAGGTCATCTTAGTCGATTTAGTTCCCTATTTTTGAAAGCCTATGCATAGAGACTAGAATTAGGTTGACAAATTTGATCTAGTATGACATATATATGATAAAAATAATGCTAAAAATAATTAAATAAAGTGAAATAAATCCTACAAGGCTTAGTTTCACATCAAGTTCACTAGAATATAGGCAATAAAAACTGCATCATATCTATAAATCAATCATAGTTTAGAGAAGATAGGGCATACCTACACTTCCAATTGGGGATACATTGTTAAGTTGGAGAATGACCAATATGGGGATCCAACAGGCTTGATTATGGGATCACTTGTCACAATACACCATGTGAGGTAGGGTTCTAAAGTTTACCATCTAACATAATCATGTAACAAACCTAAAAGAGTCCTCAGGTTTAATATTCACTCTATTCTAATAATAATAAATTAAATATAATATAGTGCACACCAAATCTTGTGGCACAAAGTGGGTGTTAGAAAAAAAACAAATAACTAAACTAAACATGCTTAAAAGACATATACTCATGTCAATGTATATAGAATCCTAATGTATGGGAATAGAAGCATAATTATGTTATCTATCTACTCTTATAAAGGAGAAATAAAGTTAGGAATACTTACCTTGAAGATGAACCCACCGAGCCTCAATATTTCCCTTGGCTAAGGTTCTTTTGAAGAGATTATTGTGGTATGTAAGGATAACAAAGACAAATCATCTCTAGGCTACACAACCTATCTATGCATCCAAAATAATTCTCCACAAGACAAGATCTATATCTCCAAATATATTATGGAACCCTAATATTTATTCCTCAAGTAAAATGATTAATAAGCATATGTTCATTCACACCTATTCTTCTTCACTTCTATTATTATGAATGGTTGGAAATGAACTTATATATATATAAGTAGATCTTTCCCTAGATCCTCTTGGAAATGTTAACTGAATAGGGTCAACCCAATCAACCTTGTATGTTTTTGGGGACAATTCATTAGGTCTAAGCTAGGTTGATTGAAAGGCTAATAAACACAAAAAGTGAAAAATACCCTTAAATTGTATAGGGTCAACCCAGTCAACCTAATACAACTGACTATCTAAAAGGGTGTTAGGGTAAGAAAATGTGGATAGAAAAGGAAAATGACTAGAATAGGTAAGGTTGAGAATAATAAGTGTTGACCAATTTTGCCCATAGGCAAAATTTTGGTCACCTTCCTCCCCTGTTGTTTGATGCCAGTCATCTTCAGATTACATAAGTTTAACGTAGTTTTTATTCGGCCATGGTTTAAGCTTGAGTTCAATCTTTAAGACCATCACTCTTTGGTTCATCCATCGCTTGGTTCAAAATCTTGATTCAACAAGCGTTGAACCGTTAAACCATTGAACCATTTTTGGTTCAACTGCTTGGTTCAACAAACATGGTTCAATGTGGTGGTTCAATTGGCAAAGAGGTTCATCGGCATTTAATGTTTGAACCATTGAACCATTGAACCATTTTGGTTCAATGGGCTTGGTTCAAAGGGATGAGTTCATCGGCTTTGGTTCATCAATTCATTGGCACGCTTGGTTGAACCAATTAAATCATTGAACCATTTTGGTTCAACAGATTTAGTTCAATAGTTCAGTTCAATGGAAAAGTTCAATGAAGAAGGTCATCAGGCTTGGTTCAACAAGAAATCGGTGCGCTTTGTTGAACCCTTGAACCGTTGAACCATTTTTGGTTCAATGGGTTTGGTTCAAGGGTATGCCCTTAGCTGAAGGAGAGTCTTCAAGTCAAAATGCCCTTTCGAAGGGTAGGCACTTCAACATTTGCAAAGGAAAATTAGGTAAGGTTCAAATTCATTTAAAGTTTCAATTTGGTTTGAAAATAGACTCAGTCCTGAATTCCTTCAGACTTTTTTCCTGAAGGAATTCCTTCGAACAAAAAGTCTGAAGGAATTCAGGCACACTTCAAGTAAAGCCAAGCTGAGCCAGGAGAATTTCCACAGACTTTTTGTCTATGGGAAATTGTTCGCAGACAAAAGCCCATGAAAAGCACAAAGCAAAATAGACCCAAGGAAATTGACTCAGGGAAATTGTCTGCCAGAGCTCGAGAGACCATCTGAAGCACAAAAGGACCCACCAAAGGACCTTGAAGGGAAAGTGCCCTTGCAAGGAACTCACGGCCCAAACAAAGGGACTTTTTCCAAGACTGGATGCCAAGAAAACAAAGCAAGGCAAGGAAAGGCCCAAAAAGGCTAGTAAGGACCCGATGACATCCTAGAGGATGTCAAGTTTAACAGAGCTAGATAGCCATTAGTTTTCAAGCGGTGGCATTTAGAAAGCCATCAAATTCAAGAGGATGAAATATCCATTGGTTTCCAAAGCATGACGGCCGTGTGAACATCAAAATTAGTGAAGTAGAGTAGCCATTTGCTTTTAAAGTGAAGGGGTGTAAACCATGGGAAAAGGGCCCTAGAATGTAGTGACCTGCCAGAGAATTCACCCTCGAGGGCCAAGAAGCTAGAAGAGACAAGATAAGAAAAGGACAAAATCCCAAGAGATAAAGCAAGAGAATGATAGGGTGTAGGAAAGGATAAGGTAGTCTAAGTGGCAAATGGAAGGTGATTTATTGCCTATTAATCCCCAGATGGTGCAAATAGCAAAAGGTATGGCCTGTGCATTTAAAAGGGGACAAATCTTAATCTATTTGCAAAAAAGAGGTGCAATCTATGTTTCCACATTAATGCTCGAATGCCAAAGTCCAATTTTGTGATTATATAGCATGGTTCCAACAGGCTTCTTCTAGGAAGATGACATCAGCCACAATGTTTTCCTCTTCCCAATGAGGGGACGTGTATGCCACTTGTAAAACAAGGAGCGCCAAATGGACTTCCTAGTTTCTCCTATATATTTGTGAACTTGTCATTTTGTAAAAGGATCTTCCACATTGTTCTAAGGCATAGCCCTGGCAAAATTTCCACCTAAATCAAATAAAAGCAATTTTTACCTCCATTTGGATAGATGTTTTAGAGTATGTCTTGAATGTTTGTTTTGTGTTCAGTCATTGTTTTTTTGATGCTCTCACAAGTTTAACACTAGCATACCTATTATCTACAAGGCACCATCTTTATAGCTGACAGGAAAAGAGTAGTATTTGAGAAGTGTGAAACAAAGGAAGTTAATACATAAGTGTGCATCTCATAGCACCTTTGGTGAACCTCCATTTTTTTATTTACCATTAAGGCCTCCCTGCCAGTTTCTATCAACCTGGTCCTTCTTCCAAGTGTGAAGTGTATGTATGTATTTGTCTAATTTTTAGAGTGGATGTGTGAAGGTCGACCTTATTTTGGTGTATCACCTCTTTAGAGTAGTTTGTTTTCCTACATCTTTCTCCCTTTTCATCCCCCCCTTTTATATACCTATATATGTATGTATTAGCACTTACTGGAACAAACACGATGCATTAAAGGGAGCTAGCCCTTATCTAGAGACTCTCCCCTCCAGCTTTGCCAGTCCCACAAGTGAGGGGAGTTTCCATGTTGTGAGGAGAAGGCAAGAGTTTGACCTCCTTGCCACTGGGTGCAATTTCTTGCATCAATAGTTTTGGCATGCCCAATGGGACACATAGTTTGACAATGCAATAAGGTATCAGGATTGATGGTGGTCTTGTTATAGCAAATCAAGTATTTTCAACATCTAGCGACTCTGAGTTAAATCTACTGGTTAAGTGTTGCCTGGTGCCATTCAAAAATCATTTTTTTATGTATAATCCTTTTACATAGAATCATGGGTTTTATTTTCCTTCATGTGAATATAATCAGGCTCTAGATATTTATGCAATCCCCTCAAGCAGCTCTCCTAGTTGTCTTGCAATGTTAAGGGAGGTGGCACTAGAATTTGAGAAGTAGACAATGGAAATCGATAGACTGGAAGAGCAGTATGAGTATCAACAGGAGCTGATGTATAAAGAAGAGTGTTTGTTTAGGCAAGCACAGGCCTTGAAATCCATGGAGGAGGAGGTATCAAAATGGAGAAATCCATTTATCCAAGGTAGTCAGCCTTGCATGCCCCTGCCTAATTTGAAAAATGCCCCCTCTTTTGCACCAAATCCTTTCTATCAAATTGCATTTGCTCACTCCAGCTCATCAAATACATTTGCTCTCAATCCCGTACACCTAGCTTTCCAACACTAGATGGCATCAGAGCAACCTCCCATGGGGATGAACCTTCTAAATTCCTTATATTGTGAATTTTCCATTGGGGGGAATACCAACCAAGACATCCCTCTTTTGGAGACTCTTCCAGTGCATCAACAGTCTCTTCCTTGCATTCCTCAACCTTCCCAAGTCTTTCAACGTGATGTGCAGATTCCAATTTAGAGGAAGGAATGTTAGGAACTAGCCCAAAGCCTTGAAGAGGATGATGCTAGTGATCTCCAAGAAAGGCTCTTTCAAGAAAATATAACCAAGAGAATTGCAGAGTTGGAGTCCCAAATGAGATTCCTCAGCCAACGTGTGGTGGACCTATCTGAACCCAGCCTGTCCACACACCTCCAAGAGAGCTATTAGGCCACACCTGATATTGATAAAGTGTTGACCAAGTGGAAGGAGAAGAATCATTCGATTCTAGCTCAAGGACTGCCTCCTCTTCCCCATGTTTTCTCCACTTCACCCCTTCTCAAGGAGGAACCTATTCTATAGGAGGTGAGTGAGGAGCAGAAAATCCAAGCTACAGTTCTTCAAGAGGCTATCATGAGTGATAATGAAGGTGGAATCATCATTGATGCTCGTTGTGAAGACCTTATCAGCAGTGGAGAAGATGCAGGTCTTGCATATATGCAGATGTTCCAGCAATACGAGGAGGAACAAATGCATGGTGAGCTCTCTTCCCCTCTATTTGATGAACTTCCTTGTTTTTTTGATGATGAGGATGACTAAACTGAGGAGCTTGAGTTGGAGGAAAAGGAGAGGTCTGTCTTCTTAGAGGAGGGCCTTGAAGAAGAGAGTTTTAAAGAAAGAGGTGATGTTCTGTGGGATGAACAATCAATTTGTGATTTCATTTCAGACATCACCACAGTCACCCTTCTTCAAAAAGGCCAAGAGGAAGCAAAGGATGAGTCTAATAGGATTTTCAATGAGGCAAAAGGAAACAAGTCAGACCATGATACATTGCAGAAGAACTGTACAGATGAAAAAGCTTATGGTGATGAGCCAACAGCCATTGATTTCTTGGTGAAGAGCACCAATATAAAGGACCAGCATTCAACAAGCCTCTTGAGACAAGAAGAGTACATGTATGTTGGAGGCATGTTCAAATTTGATCCACTCAAATTCTAGCCAAACTAGGTGATAGGTAGGAGGAGTGAGTCACCAAATCCCCTTTTCATTCAGCTACTTGCCTGGCACCATAAGTCTTCTCGCTAAGAAGGGGACTTTAGAAGTTTTCCCTTTGATCTAGGAGGGAAGCAAATATTCTTGGTTAGTTGTATATAGTAGTTTGTTTTCAATTTCTTTTCCTAATTTCCCTAAGTGCACTTGCACAAGTAGCATTTTTAGCCTTGTGTGTTTCCCTTTGTGTGTGGGGTAAAGGCTTCATGTTTGATTCTTGAATATTTGGGGCTATTGCTAACTCTTTCATAACTACATCTGACTCTGCACCCAATGGACTACAAGGCAATTGGCTTATAAGCATAGCAGACTTGCTTCCCCTATGAGTCACTAATCTATTAACCAATTTTGCCCATAGGCAAAATCGTGGTCACGTCCTCCCCTTGCTTTTTGAAAAAACAATCATTTCAGGCTACATAGTTCAATGCTAGTGTTTCTTCATTTAGTTCAATCATTTGTTTAGCCCCTTGATTCATTGGCCTTGGTTTGATCTCTTGGTTTAATCAGCTTGGTTCAATTGGTTCAAAGGTTTGTCGGTGTTCAATTGTTGAACCATTGAACCATTGAACCATTTTTGGTTCAACAGTCTTAGTTCAAAGGCAAAGGTTCATCGGCTTTGGTTCAATAGTTCATCAACACACTTAGTTGAACCTTTGAACTGTTGAACCATTTTGGTTCAACAAGTTTAGTTCAATGGTTTAGTTCAATGAAGAAGGTCATTGGGTTTGGTTTAACATAAAATCGGTGCACTTGGTTGAACCTTGAACCATTGAACCATTTTGGTTCAATGGATTTATTCAAGGGTATGTCCTTCATTGAAGGGTAGTAAAAAAGGTCTAGTACCCTTCCAAAGGACCAACACTTCAAAGGAAAGGGACCCGGGCAAGGGTAAGTTCAAATTTTGTTGAAATTGGCTAAGTCCCAATTCCTTTAGACATTTTGTCTGAAGGAATTCCTTCAGACAAAAAGTCTGAAGGAATTCAGATGTAGCTCAATTATAAAGCAAAGGGTGGGAAGGAATTTCCATGGAATTTTTGTCCATGGGAAAATGTCTATAGAAAAAATCCTACGAAAAACACAAAGCAAATTAACCTGGGGAAATTGACCCAGGGAAATTGTCTGCAGACAATTTGTCTGTGGGAGACAAAAAGTTTAAAGGAATTCAGACGCAGCTCAATTATAAAGCAAAGGGTGGGAAGGAATTTCCATGGAATTTTTGTCCATGGGAAAATGTCTACAGACAAAAGCCTATGGAAAACACAAAGCAAACTGACCTAGGGAAATTGACCCAGGGAAATTGTCTGCAGACAATTTGTCTGTGGGAGCCCGGGAGACAGTCCAAAGTACCAAGCAGCCTGCCAAAGGACCTCAAAGGGCAAGTGCCCTTACAGGGGACTCTCATTCCAAATAAAGGGACTTTTTCCAAGACTGGAGGGGCACCTTCCCTTCAGGAAGGTGCCAAGAAAACAAAGCAAGGCAAGGAAATGCCCGAAAAGGCCAGCAAGGACCCAATGATGTCTCGAAGGATGTCAAGTTTAACAAAGCCAGATAGCCATTGGTTTTCAAGTGGTGATGTTTGAAAAGCTGTCAAATTCAAGAGGATGAAATATCCATTGGTTTCCAAAGTATGACGGCCATGTGAATGTCAAAACTAGTGAAGTAGACTAGCCATTTGCTTTCAAAGTGAAGGGGCACCAACCATGGGAAAAGGGGCCTAGAATGCAGTGACCCACTAGAGAATTCACCCCTGAGGGCTAAGAAGCTAGAAGAGACAAGATAAGAAAAGGACAAAATCCCAGGTGACAAAGTAGGAGAATGACAGGGTGCAAGAAAGGATGAGGCAGTCCAAGTGGCAAATGGAAGGTGATTTATTGCCTATTAATCCCCAGATGGTGCAAATAGCAAAAGGTATGCCTATGCATTTAAAAGGGGACAAATATTAATCTATTTGTATAAAAGAGGTGCATTCTATGTTTCCACATTAATGCTCAAATGCTAAAGTCCAATTTTGTGATCATATAGCATGGTTCCAGCAGGCTTCTTCTAGAAAGATGACATCAGCCACAATGTTTTCCTCTTCCCGATGAGGGGACATGTATGCCACTTGTAAAACAAGGAGTGCCAAATGGACTTCCTAGTTTCTCCTATATATTTGCAAACTTGTCATTTTGTAAAAAGATCTTCCACATTTTGCTAAGGCATAGCCTTGGTGAAATTTGTACCTAAATCAAATAAAAGCAATTTTTACCTCCATTTGGATAGATTTTTTAGAGTATGTGTTGAGTGTTGTTTGTGTTCAGTCATTGTCTCTTGATGCTCTCATAGGTCCAACACTAACATACCTGTTATCTACAAGGTGCCATCTTTGTAGCTGATAGGAGAAGAGCAATATTTGAGAAGTGTGAATAAGAGGAAGTTACTACATAAGTGTGTGTCTCACAGCACCTTTGGTGAACCTCCATTTTCTGTATTTCCCATTAAAGCCTCCCTGCCAGTTTCTAGCAACCTGGTCCTTCTGCCAAGTGTGAAGTGTATGTATACATTTTTCTGATTTCAAGAGTGGATGTGTGAAGGTCAGCCTTATTTTAGTGCATCACCTCTTTAGAGTAGTTTGTTTTCCTACATCTTTCTCCCTTTTCATCCCCCCCTTTTATATACCTATATATGTATATATTAGCACTTGTTGGAACAAACATGATGCATCAAAGGGAGATAGCCCTTATCTAGAGACTCTCCCCTCCAGCTTCATTGGTCCCACAGGCAAGAGGGGAGTTTCCATGTTGTGAGGAGAAGGTAGGAGCTCGACCTTCTGCTAAGGGTGCAATCTCTTACGTCAACAAGAAATCGGCATGCTTGGTTGAACCCTTGAACTGTTAAACCATTTTTGGTTCAACGGGGTTGGTTCAAGGGTATGCCCTTAGCTGAAGGGGAGTCTTCAAGTCAAAATTCCCTTTTGGAGGGCAGGCACTTCAACATTTGCAAAGGAAAATTAGGTAAGGTTCAAATTCATTTAAAGTTTCAATTTGGGTAGAAAATCCAAGGTGCAGTTCTTCAAAAGGTTTTCATGAGCAACAACGAAGGCATAATCATCATTGATGCTCCTTGTGAAGACCTTATCAGTAGTGGAGAAGGTGTAGGTCTTGCATATATGTAGATGTTCTAGCAATATGAGGAGGAACAAACACATGGTGAGCTCTCTTCCCCTCTATTTGATGAACTTCCTTGTTGTTTTGATGATGAGGACAACTATGCTGAGGAGCTTGAGTTGGAGGAAAAGGAGAGGTCTATCTTCCTGGAGGAGGGCCTTGAAGAAGAGAGTTTTGAAGAAAGAGGCAATGTTTTGTGGGATGAACAATTAGTTTGTGATTCCATTTCAGACATCACCACAGTCACCCTTTTTCAAAAAGGCCAAGAGGAAGTAGATGATGTGTCTGATAGGATTTTCAACGAGGTAGAAGGAAACAAGTCAGACCATGATACATTGTAGAAGAAATATGTAGATCAAAAGGCTTATGTTGATGAGCCATTAGCCATTGATTTCCTGGTGAAGAGCACCAATATAAAGGACCAGCATTCAACAAGCCTCTTGAGACAAGAAGAGTACACATATGTTGGAGGCATGTTCAAATTTGATCCACTCAGATTCTAGCCGAATCAGGTGATAGGCAGGAGGAGCAAGTCACGAAATCCCCTTTTCATTTAGCTACTTGCCTGGCACCATAAGTCTTCTCACCTGGAAGGGGACTTTAGAAGTTTTCCCTTTGATCTAGGAGGGAAGCAAATATTCCTGGTTAGCTGTATATAGTAATTTGTTTTCAGTTTCTTTTCCTACTTTCCCTAAGTGCACTTGCACAAGTAGAATTTTTAGCCTTGTGTGTGGGGTAAATGCTTCATGTTTGATTCTCAAATCTTTGGGGCTATTGCTAACTCTTTCATCGCTGCATCTGACTCTGTGCCCAATGGACTACAAAGTAACTAGCTTCTAAGCATAGCAGGCATGCTTCCCATGTGAGTCACCAATCTATTAACCAATTTCACCCACAGGAAAAATAATGGTCAACTCCTCCCCTTACTTTTTGAAAAAACAATCATTTCAAGCTACATAGTTCAATGCTAGTGGTTCTTCATTTGGTTCAGTCATTTATTTAGCCCCTTGATTCATTGGCCTTGGTCTGATCTCTTGGTTCAAGCATCTTGGTTTAATTGGTTCAAAGGTTCATCAGCATTCAATGGTTGAACCATTAAACTATTGAACCATTTTTGGTTCAACGATCTTAGTTCAAAGGTAAAGGTTCATCAGCTTTTGTTCATTAGTTCATCAATGCACTTGGTTGAACCTTTGAACCATTGAACCATTTGGGTTCAATGGGTTTAGTTCAACAGTTCAATTCAGTGAAGAAGGTCATTGGGTTTGGTTTAATAGAAAATCAATGCATTTGGTTGAACCTTGAACCGTTGAACCATTTTGGTTCAACGACTTGGTTTAAGGGTATGTCCTTGGTCGAAGGGTAGTCGAAAAGGTCTAGTACCCTTCCAAAGGACTGGTGCTTTAAAAGAAAGGGACCTGAGCAAGGGTAAGTTCAAAGTTCAAGTTCAAATTTTGTTGAAATTGGCTAAGTCCCAATTCCTTCAGACTTTTTGTTTGAAGGAATTCCTTCAGACAAAAAGTCTGAAGGAATTTGGATGTAGCTCAATTATAAAGCAAAGGGCAGGAAGGAATTTCCATAGACTTTTTGTCCACAAGAAAATGTTTGTAGATAAAATCCTGTGGAAAACACAAAGCAAATTGACCCAGGGAAATTGACCCGGGGAAATTGTCTGCAGACAATTTGTCTGTAAGAGCCCGGGAGACAGTTTGGAGTACCAAGTAACATGCCAAGGGACCCCAAAGGGCAAGTGCCCTTACGAGGGACTCTCAGCCTAAACAAAGGGACTTTTTCCAAGACTAGAGGGGCACCTTCCCTTTGTTATGGTGCTAAGAAAACAAAGCAAGGCAAGGAAATGCCTGAAAAGGCCAGCAAGGACCTGATGACGTCCCAGAGGATGTCAAGTTTAACAGAGCCAGATAGCCATTGGTTTTCAAGCAGTGACATTCAAAAAGTAGTCAAATTTAAGAGGATGAAATATCTATTGGTTTCCAAAGCATGACAGCCATGTGAATGTCAAAATTAGTGAAGTAGAGTAGCCGTTTGCTTTCAAAGTGAAGGGGCACCAACCATGGGAAAAAGGGCCTAGAATGCAGCGACCCACTAGAGAATTTTCCCTCGAGGGCCAAGAAGCTAAAAGAGACAAGATAAGAAAATGATAAAATCCTAGGTGACAAAGCAAGAGAATGATAGGGTGCAAGAAAGGATGAGGCAGTCCAAGTGGCAAATGGAAGGCAATTTATTGCCTGTTAATCCCCAGATGGCACAAATAGCAAAAGGTATGGCATGTGCATTTAAAAAGGGACAAATCTTAATCTATTTGTAAAAAAGAGGTGTAGTCTATGTTTCCACATTAATGATCGAATGCTAAAGTCTAATTTTGTGATTATATAGCATGGTTCCAGCAGGCTTCTTCTAGAAAGATGACATCGGCCACAGTGTTTTCCTCTTCACAATGAGGGGACGCGTATGCCACTTGTAAAACAAGGAGCACCAAATGGACTTCCTAGTTTCTCTTATATATTTGTGAACTTTTCATTTTGTAAAAGGATCTTCCACATTTTGCTAAGGCGTAGCCTTGGCAAAATTTCTACCTGAATCAAATAAAAGTAATTTTTACCTCCATTTGGATAGATTTTTTAGAGTATGTGCTGAGTGTTGTTTGTGTTCAGTCATTGTCTCTTGATGCTCTCATAGGTCCAAAACTAGCATACCTATTATCTACAAGGTTCCATCTCTATATTTGATAGGAGAAGAGTAGTATTTGAGAAGTGTGAAATAGAGGAAGTTACTACATAAGTGTGCGTCTCATAGCACCTTTGGTGAACCTCCATTTTCTGTATTTCCCATTAAGGCCTCCCTACCAGTTTCTAGCAACCTAGTCCTTCTGCCAAGTGTGAAGTGTATGTATGCATTTGTCTAATTTCAAGAGTGGATGTGTGAAGGTTGACCTTATTTTGGTGCATCACCTCTTTAGAGTAGTTTGTTTTCCTCAATCTTTCTCCCTTTTCAATCCCCCCCTTTTATATACCTATATATGTATGTATTAGCACTTGCTGGAACAAACACGATGCATCAAAGGGAGCTAACCCTTATCTAGAGACTCTCCCCTCTAGCTTTGCTAGTCCCATAGGTGAGAGGGGAGTTTCCATGTTGTGAGGAGAAGGCAAGAGCTCGGCCTCCTACTAAGGGTGCAATCTCTTGCGTCAATAGTTTTGGCATGCCTGGTGGGACCAACTGGGACAGGTTTTCTCCAAAGAGTCAAAGAGTTTTTGGTGTGTTCTTCAAATGACCAATCTTTAGAGGGTTTGCATCAAATACCAATGGTGACTCTAAGTTAAATCAATTGGTAAGTAGTTCTGGTACCATACCATCAAGAAACAACATTTTGATATGTATAATCCCATCCTTCAAATGTCGTGGACCCTATTTTATTTGGCCATCATGGCTATGATCCTTACCAGCCTTATGTTGATCCTTATCAGTTTTAATATGGCCAGCCCCAACCCATTCATGAGCTATATTAGCCTTATGCCCAGTCTTCTCATTACGTCACTTTTCCCACTCAACCCAGTCTCTTTGCCAATCAACATGTTTCTGCCTTCAAGCAAGCATTGCTGGGATACGAAAAACATGTAATAGATCTTGACACTAGAAGAGGATGTGGCCAAGAAATTCCTAATCATATCATACATCAAGTGAGGAATGCATTGGTTTAGGTTAAAAAGGAATGGGCTCCTATTGAAGGGGCTAATTGGCACATGCTTACAAATGAGATGCTAGATGTGAGTGGTTTGATTGCATCTTTGGAGGAGAAGCTAAGTATTTATGAGAAGCAGCCTTACCAAGTTTATCAACCTACATACTCACTACCCCAAGCATCATATCAGTCATATACAACCCCTGCTTACGAGCCAAGTCAAGCCTGTCAAAGTCCTTTCCCCAATCATGTTGAGGAGAGCTTTGAAACAACAAACCTTGTGTTTAAAGCTAATCTTGATAGATAGATCGAATTGGCAAATCTTTAGATGTAATAGTCCATCTTGGTAGTGAGGGAAATGGAATTTAAATCTTCACTACCCTCTCACATTGTGGCCCCATCAACCCCAAAGGAGATGCCCAGTCCAAATTTCTTGAGTTGGAATCAAGTGGTTGAGTCACAGAACAACATGGGGGTGAAAGACATTGTCTAAGAGTGTGAGGTACAAGATGAGGTTAGTCCTTTTCAAGTTCCCCCCACCCTTCCTCAAGAAGCTCCTTGCATTTCATGGAAATATTCATGTACTCCCCATCTCTATGGTGTTTCCCATGAGCTCTAAGAAGTACAAAATGAGGATAATATAGCTAAGTGGATTGAGGAATTAGAGGCTAAGATGAGATTGATGGGAGAGAGAGAAACGGAGTTTTTATACTTGGTAGAGGAGCTGATGCCAAAATACACCCCTTCCATCAATCCACAAGCTAATTTCAATATTGATGAAATGTTGGTAAAGTGGAGGGATGAAAATCAAGAAATTTTGGCCCAAGGTCTGCCCCCTCCTATTCTAGAAAAAACTCCCTCTTGTATGCCAAATCCTTTCTATCAGATGGAACTTGCTCATTTTGACTTATCCAATGCATCAATTGACCCTACCCTCAATCCCATGTGCCTAGATTTTTAGCATGCCTCTTTTCAGATAGCTCTTCTTGTACATGAGCAGACCCTCCCAAAACCTCCTCAAGTCTTTCAACATGATCTCCAAATTCCAAGCTAGAAGAAGGAACATCATGAACCAGTTCAGGACCTTGAAGTGGATAAAGTTGTTGCCTATTTGTAGAATCAAGTTTCCAATCCTAAGATCATGAGTTGGAAGCAAAAAGTGGAGTCTTGGGGCAAAAAGGAAGAAGAAGAGCAAGGTTTTGTGCAAAAATTTGAAGAAGATGGGGTTGCTCCTGCTCCTGATGATGATTGTGACTTCCAAGAAAGGCTTTTCTAGGAAGATATGGATAGGTGGATTGCAGAATTGGAGTCCAGAGTAGGTCTCCTCAGTGAACATGTGATGGATGTTTTAGACCAAATAATAGATTCCATGTCTAAACACACTTCATCCACACACCTCCAAGAAAGCTATTAGGCCTTGCTTGATATAGATTATGCTTAGTTTAGGATTGACCAGGGAGACTTCATGAGTATGGATGAGGAGGAGATCACCTTAGGTGACATGGAAGAGCATGGACAACCTCTTGTTCATGTTTTAAATGATTTATTTGAAGCCATTGAGGTAGGCTACACTATTCTTCAAGGAGGCTATGAGCTAGATAAGAGCGGAGAAGGCAGCATTGGGGTTATAACAAGCATGCAAAGAGGCTATAGTTTTTTAGATTTACCCCTTCTAGAGGTTGGTGAATCTAAAGATATCTCCTTTGAAATCATCAAGGAAGATGGCCATACCATGGAACCCAAGCATGAGGCACAAGAGAGTAAGCCAGTCAAGGGTGCGTATCAAGGGGCTTATGGTGATGAGATGGTAGCAATCAATTTCTTGATGGGATATACCAACCTGAAGAACTAATAGGAGGCAAGATTCTAAGAACAAATAGAGTACGTATACATTGGAAGCATTTTTGAATCTCCACTCATGTACAAGCTAAATCAGGTGGCAGGCAAGAGGAGTAGGCCCCCAGCTCTCTTTTTCATTTAGCTACTTGCCTGGCACCATAAGTCTTCTTGCCACAAAGAGGATGTTAGAAGTTTTCCCTTTGATCCAAGATGGAGGCGAGAATACCTAGTTAGCTGTATATAGTAGTTTGTTTTCATTTTCTTTTCCTACTTTCCCTAAGTGCAATTACACAAGTAGCATTTTTAGCCTTGTGTGTTTCCCTTTACATGTGGGGTAAAGGCTTCATGTTTGATTATCAGATCTTTGGGGCTGTTGCTAACTCTTTCATAGGTACATCTGACTCCATGCCCAATGGACCGTAAGGCAACTAGGTTCTAAACATGGAAGGCATGCTTCCCTTGTGAGTCACCAATCTGTTGACCAATTTTGCCCATAGAAAAAATTTTGATCACCTTCCTCCCCTACTATTTCAGGCCAGTCATCTTCAGATTACATAAGTTTAATGTAGTTTTCATTTAGCCATGGTTCAAGCTTCAATTTAATCTTTAAGACCATCACTCTTTGGTTCAGCCCCTTGGTTCAATCGACACTTGGTTCATCTATCGCTTGGTTTAAAATCTTGATTCAACAAGCGTTGAACCATTTTTGGTTCAACAGCTTGGTTCAATGAACATGGTTCAATGTGGTAGTTCAATTGGCAAAGAGGTTCTTCAGCGTTTAATGTTTGAACCATTAAACTTTTGAACCATTTTGGTTCAACAGGCTTGGTTCAAAGGGATGATTTCATCATCTTCGGTTCATCAATTCATTGGCATGCTTGGTTGAACCAATTAAATCATTGAACCATTTCGGTTTAATGAGTTCAGTTCAATGGTTCAAATCAATGGAAAAGTTCAATGAAGAAGGTCATCAGGCTTGGTTCAATAAGAAATCGATGCACTTGGTTGAACCCTTGAACCATTGAACCATTTTTGGTTCAATGGGTTTGGTTCAAGGCATGCCCTTGGCTAAAGGGGAGTCTTCAAGTCAAAATGCCCTTTCAGAAGGCAAGCACTTCAACATTTTCAAAGGAAAATCAGCTAAAAGTTAAATTCATTTAAAGTTTCAATTTGGTTTTAAAATAGACTCAGTTCCAAATTCCTTCAGACTTTTTGCCTAAAGGAATTCCTTCGAACAAAAAGTCTGAAGGAATTTGGGCATGCTTTAAGCAAAGCCAAGCTGGGCCAAGAGAATTTCCATAGATTTTTTGTCCATGGGAAATTGTCTGTAGACAAAAGCCTATGGAAAGCACAAAGCAAAACAGACTCAGGGAAATTGACTCAGGGAAATTGTCTATGGACAATTTGTCTGTGGGAGCCCGAGAGACTGTCTAAAGCACAAAAGGACCCGCCGAAGGACCTCGAAGGGAAAGTGCCCTTAAGGGGGACTCTCGGCCCAAACAAAGGAGTTATTTCCAAGATCAGATGCTAGGAAAACAAAGCAAGGCAAGGAAATTCCTGAAAAGGCTAGCAAGGACTCGATGACATCCAAGAGGATGTCAAGTTTAACAGAGCCAGATAGCCATTGGTTTTCAAGTGGTGACGTTTAAAAAGCCATCAAATTCAAGAGGATGAAATATCCATTGGTTTCCAAAGCATGACAGCTGTGTGAATGTCAAAATTAGTGAAGTAGAGTAGTCATTTGCTTTCAAACTGAAGGGGTGCCAACCATGAGAAAAGGGGCCTAAAATGCAGTGACCTGCCAGAGAATTCACCCCTGAGGGCCAAGAAGCTAGAAGAGACAAGATAAGAAAAAGACAAAATCCCAGGTGACAAAGTAGGAGAATGATAGGGTGCAGGAAAGGATGAGGTAGTCCAAGTGGCAAATGGAAGGTAATTTATTGACTATTAATCCCTAGATGGTGCAAATAGCAAAAGGTATGGCTTGTGCATTTAAAAGGGGACAAATCTTAATCTATTTGCAAAAAAGAGGTGCAGTTTGTGTTTCCACATTAATGCTTGAATGCCAAAGTCCTATTCCATGATTATACAGCATGGTTCCAGTAGGCTTCTTTTAGAAAGATGACATCGGCCACAGTGTTTTCCTCTTCCCAATGAGGGGATGCGTATGCCACTTGTAAAACAAGGAGTGCCAAATGGACTTCCTAGTTTCTCCTATATATTTGCAAACTTGTCATTTTGTAAAAGGATCTTCCATATTTTGCTAAGGCATAGCCCTAGCAAAATTTCCACCTAAATCAAATAAAATCAGTTTTTACCTCCATTTGGATAGATGTTTCAGAGTATATCTTGAGTGTTTGTTTTGTGTTTAGTCATTGTTTTTTTTATGCTCTCACAGGTTCAACACTAGCATACCTATTATCTACAAGGCACCATATCTATAGCTAACAGGAGAAGAGGAGTATTTGAGAAGTGTGAAAAAGAGGAAGTTACTACATAAGTGTGTGTCTCACAGCACCTTTGGTGAACCTCTATTTTTTGTATTTCCCATTAAGGCCTCCCTGCCAGTTTCTAGTAACCTGGTCCTTCTACCAAGTGTGAAGTGTATGTATGCATTTGTCTAATTTCAAGAGTGGATGTGTGAAGGTTGACCTTATTTTGGTGCATCACCTCTTAAGAGTATTTTTTTTTCCTACATCTTTCTCCCTTTTCATCCCCCCCCCTTTTATATACCTATATATGTATGTATTAGCACTTGCTAGAACAAACATGATGCATCAAAGGGAGCTAGCCCTTATCTAGAGACTCTCCCCTCCAGCTTCACCAGTCCCACATGTGAGAGGGGAGTTTCCATGTTACGAGGAAAAGGCAGGAGTTTGACCTCCTTGCCACTAGGTGCACTTTCCTGTGTCAACAATAAGTACATAGTTAATGGTTTTAGGAGATGAGTGTGTATATTCCAAGTGGAAAAAGGGATAACAATTTTACAAAACACCAACGGTATACCCACTACTTTCTCGATCCACCCCTTAAGGAATGAAATTAGAAATATTGAGACTCGATAGGTTCTTGAAATATACAAAGTGTTAGTAATCAATAAATTTTTTAAAATATTATGTTTATACACTCAACACTTACCGCAGCTCCTTCAAATGGATCTTCATGGATGATGTAGGTTCCAAGGTCAGTTTTCTTAAAGTATGCATAAGGATCATGTTCATAAGCATCTACACCATGTTCATCTAGAAAAAATTCATATGTGCCCATAAGTTTAGAAGTACCATCATCCACATTAAACTCCTCCTTTTCATTAATCACACAATTCAAGTTAAAGCTTACTTTAACAGAGGGCTTAATGTGAAACCTTGTAAGAGGATAAGTTATTATGGTCATCTTGGTTCCATATCTTATCCTAAAAGATAAGAAGGACCAATAAGATAAGAGGTATCTATATATCTTGGCTATAAAATCTCTTGAAAGGCAGATTGTAAAATGAGCAAGCAAGTCCACCACAACAATGTCTTTGAGGATAGGAAAGCTAAGACAATCATGTAAGAACACTTTCAAAAAATTTATCAACCCTATTATCTTAGAAGGTGTACCATATAATTGAATCACTCCTTTACTATGGGTTTTGTATTTTAATCCTAACTTATCATCTATAACTTTGGGCATGAATGATGTAGAAGCACCACTATTAACTATGCAATTATGGACTAGTTTATCACCCACTATGAGAGTGAGGTAGAAAGGTGGAGGATTATTAGCTTTATTAAATTGTTCAAAAATGATTTTAGGGTAATTTCAAATAGATACATGACCATTAATTTGACTTTAAGGTGAATGAATATTAGTATTAGTGGATAACTATTTTTGTAATAGATCTTTTTGACTAGGCACATGAAGGACACCCCAAAATGAGATAGATGATTTAGAATTCTTCAATGAGTCCTATATGTTTATGGAATAATTTATTACCTTATATTAATTCCTTGAAGGAAAATAAGCTATTTAAGCTTGAGTAATATAAGCACCTTGAGCATACCTTACCACATTCTAATTTTTAGAAGGTGTCAGGGTCTTTGGGACTACCATGATTGGAATCATGCTTTGCTACCTTGTAGAAGTATTGGTTGAACTTGTAGGAACATTACCATCACATTATAAATCCTTCCTCCTTGATCTAGTATTATCTATAATGGAATTTCTTTTATTGAGTACAAAGGTGTCTTCAACTAGGAAGTTGGTAAATCTTTCTCCTTGAGGCTACCAATCTTCACTTACTTCGATCATAACTTCATCTTTAGTTGATAGGAGTGGAGTAACTATTCCTTGAGAAACTAGAGCTTGATATCTACCCTAATTGGCATCCATGAATTTTAATTGTTTGCACTTTCCCCTTGAACCAAGTTTCTATGCATTGGTACCATCTCTCATGCATTGGTGGTGGAATTAGGATTGTATACATTGATAGGCTTATTGAAGTTAAGCTACCCTTAACCTAACCCTCTCCCATATTGTTGACCATATTTTTTTATATGAATAAGGGTTTAAAATACACACCTATTTGAATTCACTCTTTCCTAATCTTATCTTATACATTTTGAATTATTTCATATGGATCAGATCATTCTACCTTGTAAGGAGCAGTCCTAGGCTTAACATTTACATTAGGAACTTGAGCAATGTTTGGAGTAGTAGCTGGTATATTGGGGAATAGAGGCATAGGAACCTTAGGAGGTAAATTTCATACTTTAATTAGTCCATTCTCATCTATAATGATAAGTTCATATGCTTTAGGAAGAGTGAAAGCACCCATGGATTGATGCACGATGGCAATATTAGTACCAATGGCTCTCAAGTCTATACAAAATAGAAAGATAGAAATTGGTACCATGGGAGGAGGAAATATTACCAAGTCATTTGAAATATCTCATTGAATTCAGTCATTATTTCCTTGGGGGATCTTTTGATCACATTGAGCTAATGTATGAGAGAAGTATAGTCACTTTCATTATTAAACCTTGAAGTTAACAACACTTCAAAGTCATTCCATGATTTGATGCATCCACTAGGAAAATTATTATACCAATAAAGTTATTTCCATATCATGGACATGGAAATGAGTCTAATGGAAATATTCTCTCCAATGACATTATGGAAACTACAAAAATTGGATATATCCATGATGTGTTCACTAGGTGTGACATGACCTTCACCATTGAATGTGGGAACACTCTTTGTATCATTAGGGGGAATGTCCTCATATGACTCAATATGGATTGGATTTATTCAAGTTATTCACTTTCTTGACAAGAAAATTCTTCTTGGTCTTCAAAGCACATATTAAGTTGAGGGTATTAAACTTTAAGAAGAAGTTCAGGCTAAATAGATGGATTGATAGGATTAAGAAATCTATTATATGATGACCTAGTAAGGACCATGAATTATGAGAGAAAATTTATGAAAAAATAATGGTCTTGAACTATATTTTACCTTGAATGGAGTATCCAAATGCTGATTAGCACACCAATTTGTAGCTAATGTTGTTAGGACCAACATTCATCTTGATAAGTTATCTTGAAGACAATGGATCCCAATGGGCATGCTATAAATTTTTTCACCAAATATTTCACCCTATAGTATTTTTTCAAATCCTCTTCCATATTTTGGCAACATGTTAATACTTCTAGGTATGCAAGTTTACCTATAGTATAAGTAGACCTCTAGGTTTAAGGTCTAGTGCCCTGAATTTACCTTGAAATGCTTATCACCTACTTAACTAATTACTTGTGGGAAAATAAATATAAGTTTGAATGAAATTAAACTAATATAATGGGGTGATACACCAAAATTATTTAGACATTACCATCATACTTATTTTACTAAGAAATAATACCTGAAAACTAGCTTTCAAGTCCTAATAGATTCTAACATAAATGTTTTGACATAGAGGTGATATGCATGATACACCACAAGGTAAGTGACTAAGAGGTTATATTTCACACTCTAATAATATTTTTACACTTTAATGGATCCCAATATACTAGCTACACTCTATATGACCTGTTAGAATAGGAACTCTTGCATAAACATGAGAGTATAAGGAGAAGCAAGGATAGAAACTTATCACTTAACATCACCATACATCACTTTTCACAATTATAAAAATGTTAATGAACTAAAAAATAGACTTTAATTTATTGGTCAAATTTAAATTACAATGTCAAAACCAATAGGGCTTCACCATACATGGTGTGGTATTAGTCTAAAAGAGCCAAAATGGCTACTACTTAGAAAATTTGAGGGGTGAGGGAGGAAAATGAAGTCCAAGAGTCACTATAACATATGTCAAGATGAGATGAGTATTTACATATAAATGATAAAGGAATATTTAATATACCATGCAAGGTCTCATAAGACAAATGTCCTTCAAAGGCATGAAACTCTTGAAATGTGGCATACGACTCTTCATTTACATGCCTACAAATTGTCTTCATCATTTGGCTTTCCTTGAACATCCTAGAGTATAATAGGGGAAATATCATGATTTAACTAAGATTTATAGGTTATAAACAAGCCTCAACATGCATTTATTGCATCCTTAATCAAAAATATTCTTCTAGATATGAGTTATCACTACTTGTAGTCATAATAACTCCTCTTTCACTCACCCTTCATAATTGACATTGATATTGTCTTAATTTTTCCAATAAAATCCATAAAAATGAGTGTATAACACTTTTAAACATTCCCCATTCCCTTATATCAATTAGGTAGACCTTAAAAGGCATCCCACTTAGAGTTTTCACCTTCTTACTTGTTGACTATGTTAGTTTAGACTGGTTGATATGAAGGTACTTGTAAATAGAGTTGTGAGATTTTATACAAAAAAAATTAATATTATAGGTTATATTAAGTCCCAACATATCTCTCAAAGTTACTTGCATCTCTTAGACCATTCCATACCTAAAAAAATCATAAAATTATCAAGGCAATCCATTTTCCACCCTATACATACAAGCAAGGTGAACTCCAAATAGATGGGAAGGAACCTTTAGGAGTCATATATAATCTTAAATAATTTTAATATTCATTATATCCCTCTTGGATGCCTTTCTTACATCATATTCACAATCAGGTCACTAGTAAGAGTTTTAGAGGGTTTATAGTGATTTTGCCCCTGTAAGGATTGTTCATACAGGTGTGACATTGGAATCCTAAAAAAATACCAAAAAATTAAATTTTGGTACCTCATTAAACATACCATAACTCTTCATACTCCCATGCTAAGAATCCATGTTCTTGTGAGCTTCCAAACTTGCCTTCTCGAGCTTTGCTCTCCATTTTACATACCCTATCATGGTCTTAAGACAAGAAATGCTTACCTATGGTATCTTTTACATTCAAATAATTAAAACACTCCTTATGAATCCCCATTAAATTATCACAATTATTTTTAATGTCTATCTAGTGCTATAAATGAAATTGACCCCCTTTTGGGCTTTAGACCTAGTTGAGACCTAATACGTCTATCTAATCCCATGTGGGTTTGGACCACCCTATTATGTTTCAATAATATACGAATATTTTTACATGTTAATTTATGCCTATAACAGTTCATTAAATACCCATTCAAGGTCTCATCAACCTCTAGCTCACCTTGTCATCTTCTTTTCTCAAAACGTGCATATTTGCACCCATGTGGAGTACCCTCTATTTGAGACAAAATAGAGGGCACTTCCCCTATTACATAAAACCAAATGATGGTATAAGGGTATTAAATATGTTCTTGGTACCTTATTTTAAATATTTTATGGTTTGATGATATCTTGAGACTTTCTACATGTCTCAAAACCTAAGACAGATTGTATGAGAACTCATTGTGTGTAGGGTTTTGAATATGGACTGTATATTACAATTGAAACCCTATCCATGTCCTATTATACACTATATTAGAGTATATTGATATGGGTACACTCATTTTTTGTGTTTTCTCATTCATAACACACTTCAACACTCTACTCAACTCTCTATTATATATCCTCTCTTGACTAGTCTAGTTACCAGTCAACTATGACTATACTTTCTTGCTCGAAAAGTGACACTTATAGGTATATAATTTCATGATTTGACCTTTAATATAATGATTAAATAACTTATTTTATTTCTTAATTTCATCTTCCAACTCATTTGGACCTATATTCATCTTTTTTAGGCTAGGCCATCATCTATCCACCATGTTCTAGCTCATTGTCTATTGTAGTTAATTGTAGTTAACCTTGTTGAGGAAAAAAGGGGCCTATAGGTGAGTTACCAATCTTGGAAACCTATATTTATCCTCATAATATCCATTTTATGTCCTTAAACCAAATTCAATTAGCTAATACTCATGTCTATAGGTGTAATCTCCTAGGTTTGACCTATTTTACTATAGGTAACTACAGTCAGGCTATATCTAGTCTCCTTAAGAGTAATGATGACTTGTAGATGGTGGTTAAGACCAAGACATTGTATTATATATCACCTTGATGTTATTTTAAATACTATTAATTTATTTACCTTAATAATATCACCTATCATTCATATATACTCTTGATATGTCACCTTGGATCGTGAGGCCATATGGTATCCAACATATTGTAGAAAACACTGAATGTTTGCAGTGAACAAATGCCAAGAATGGAGGCCCCTAAACATCATGTTCCTCTAGTCACACATCCATTATATTTTTCAAGGTTATACCCTAGGATATGGACACAAGATAGGATTAATTTATAATCATCTATATTTTTGTCACATCATCCTTTGGTGACACCAAAAGTGGTTAGGGCTCTATTTTGGAGCTTTTAAGGAACTTATCCCTAAACTCAGTTCTTCAACTTGAACATGGTTTCTTGATCTTGCCTTCTCCTTAATGACATTAAATATGATTTAAATGGTATTTTATAACTTTACAATCTTCATTAAGGTTTAAAAAAATGTTAAAATACACCATAAAACACATTCAAATCTCTCTAGGGAGGCACCTATAGGTGGACATCTTAGTTAATAAGCAATGGCTATGAATATGGGTAGTGTGTATATGGTATGACTTCATAACCAATTTTATATTCCCTCAAAGTGTTCAAATGATATTTTAAAACATTAAAAGGCTTTAAATAAGTTTCAATACCCCATTTCAAAGTGATATTCTTGTAAGGGCACTTGTAGGTGCACACTAATGGTGTATGACTATGTATATATTTTGCATTGACTTTCATAGTCCCTCTTGAGTAACTTGAGAGTTTGGATTGATTTTTCATGTCATTTGAGAGTTTTAAACCTCTTTAAAATTATTTATTTTACTTTTATTATTATACCTAGAGTTGAAAACACTTTATCTAGCTTATTGTGTATGACAGTCATGTAAGAAGGTCTAACTATGTTGGAGGTTGACTACAACTCCATGAATGTAGCCATTGAAATTGAAAATTGTAAGGAGTGAGATAAAAATTTAATGAAAAAATTAAACACCACATTATACCTTCCTTTGAAACTATTATAATAAAAATAACTTTTGTACATGGTGAAGTATGCCTATAACTTAACAATGGTGATCTCATCTTGCAGTTTGACCTATTTAGCTCATCAATTTACCTTAAAATATGAAAATAAATATGGGAATAATGAGAAAAGGAATTTCACATCTTCTGGAATAAAATTCACCAACTGGATTGTACAGACTATCTCATACATAATCAAATCCTATAGGGTGTGGGAAATAACATGAAAAAATGGGTAGTCAAATTCTTAAGAATGATTCATGAATCATAGGATACCATTCTATGAAATATTTCCATGAAAATTAAGTAGACCAAGTTTAATATCTACCACCAAGATCATATTACCTAGAAGTCTTCCTGTTGGTTGTACCATCAAAAGACCTATCAACTAGTTTTATTTGCCTAGTGAAATGATGTAGAAGATAAATGATATTTTATCATTTTTGGCACTTAAAAGTGTATCAATAATGAAAATGGAGTTAGGTTTGATTAATTTTCATTTAATAATCTTATCCCATATGGCACTATCCTCTATAGGTTGTATAACTACCAAAATTCCTTATTTTTCACTTTTTATCTTGACTTTTAGTTAGAAACCTACAATTTTCTATTAGTAGTAACATTATTAACAATGAATATGACATAATTTACATTGGAAGGAAGTTTTAAACACTTGGACACCTTAAAAAATTGTACCACCTTTATTTATGATCCATTTATGACCCCTAAGTGACACAAAATGACATAAGGATTAAATTGGACTATGACCAAGGCTATAAACATATTATAGACATCAAATAAACCATAAAACATGATATATAATTATAATAGACCCCTATATAAATTTTTTGACTATAGGGGGTTGATTTATTTTGACTTATGGTCAAAATAGTCAATAGTACCTCCTACGGCTTAGGGCATCAACTACTCTATTCTCTTACCTTTGATATAATTAATATCAAAATAATAAATAGATAATAAATCTTAACATTGTCTTTAATGAGAATTTAGGTTCCTTTTAGTTAAGGTGTACTTGAGTCCCAAGTTATCAAACTTGATCTCAAATGGTTTCCCCACTAGATACTGCCTCTAAACTTCCAAGGGATGCATAATTGTCACAAGTTCCAAATTATGAGGGGCATAATTTACCTCATATAGCTTCAATTTCCTAGAATAATATGCTATAAATAAGCCATCTTTCATAAGAAATCTTCTAATTCCATCACCAGAGGCATCAGTGATCACTGAGAATTGACCATTAGATTAAAAAACTATTAGCACTAGTGCTAAAGTAAGCCTCCTTTTCAGCTCCTGAAAGGATATCTCACACTTGTCTAACTAGATGAAACTCTAATTCTTTCACTAAAGTAAGGTAATTGGATTATCTATCTTAGAGAAAATTGGAATAAATTTTCTATAATATCCTACTAATCCCATGATAATTCTTACCTCATGCACATTATTTGGTGACAACCACTCTATTATGGCTTGTATATTTACTCAATCCATAGAAATACCATCCACAAAGATAATATGTCCTAAATATTGCACTTTATTTTGATAAAATACACATTTGGACAACTTGACATGCAACTTGTGCTTTCACAAACACTGTAAAACTATTTCTAGATGTTGTAGATTCTCTTCTTCATATTTAGAATAAAGATTCATTTAGAAAAACCAAAATTAAATGATCTAGATAATCTCTAAACACATTGTTCATAATATTCATAAATGCTACCAGAGCATTTTTCAACCCAAATGGTTACACTGTGAACTCATAGTTCCCATATCAAGTTTTGAAGTTTGTTTTTTAGAATGTCCTCATCATGAATTCTCAACTGATGATACCCTGCTCTAATATCAATCTTAGAAAAGACTATTGGCCCTCACATTTGATCAAAGAGATCACCAATGCATGGAAATATATATATATATATATATATATATATATATATATATATATATATAAGGAATTACCAGGATTGCAACCCAAGCAAGATTTTGATTTCCTAATTGATGTCATACCTAGATCAGAAATGTAGTCTAATAAATCATACATAATGGAAACCATCGAATTGGTTGAGTTAAAGACATAAATTTAGGATTTTTTGTCAAAAGGGATGATTTGAGTAAGTGTGTCACCATGAGGTGCTCTAGTTGTCTTCATCAATAATTTAGGTTTTTAATCCCATGATGAATTTCCTAATCCTGAACCTCTCATTTTCCTAATACCGAGGTACATACTTAAGGAGCTTGGTAAATTTCTCCTATTATTCATTCACTAATAAGTTTCTTTTCTTAATATTATTAAAATCTATAATATTATAATCAAAGTATAATTGTGGAAGCCATCATGACGTAAATAGTGTAATAAACTATTCCCAAGTGGTGGTGGTAGAGTTGAGGTTCATATCGAGTTTCTTATTTTCCCACTAAGTCATTACTTCACCAACAAGCTAATAAAATCCTCATATTACTTTCATGTCTTTAGATTAATTTTGAATCTTGAAATATTTTCCATCTCTATCAGCTGTGCTTTAGATCCATCTCCTAATACAGTTCCATCAAATATAGGTGGATTTACCTTTTTATGTCTCATGCCAACTCTATAGCTACTCGAGATCTCACATCCTATGGCACTTCCTCATGCCTCTACTCTTGAAGATGTT